>CAUYTI010066069.1:0-18141 GCA_963575145.1 Galago senegalensis
TGAAATACTTCCATCAAACTGGTCAACACAGCCTTCATATCATTTTCTCAGTTATTGCTTTAAAATGTTCACATTCTACTCTTAGAAAGATTCACCTGTACCCCTATAAGACAAACCTCAAAAGTGATCCCTCCAAACCCCGTCCCTCTTCCCATTCCCCCCTCCCTTCTCCCTCCCCCCTCTGCATGTTCTTAGGCTATTTGGTTATAGCTTTCATATAAAAGGTTTAAATTAGTCTCATAATAGGGGTGTGTACATTGGATACTTTTTCTCCATTCTCGTGATACTTTGCTCAGCAGAACATTCTCCAGCTCCATCCATGTGAATTCTAGTAGTTTCTTACCTGAAATGGAGTTAAAACGAAGGAACATCTAGAACCACTATTGGCCACTAGAGGGCATATATCTGTGAAGGAGGAATGAGAGAATTCTAAAGACATTCCCCCAAGATTCCTGCGCTTTGGTTCCTTAATCAAACCACATAGGTACTTCTGTGAAGGAAATTTGCAGGTAAAGTTTCTGTTGCTAACCAGCTGATAAGTAGTGAGATTTTTCTTGACTATCCCAGAGGGTCAATATATTCGTATATGCTCTTAACAGTAGAAGAGGA
Source organism: Galago senegalensis (assembly GCA_963575145.1). Lineage (NCBI taxonomy): Eukaryota > Metazoa > Chordata > Mammalia > Primates > Galagidae > Galago > Galago senegalensis. The sequence continues at coordinate 610 of CAUYTI010066069.1, forward strand.
AAGCAGAAAACTCAATTCAAGGGGGAAGGAAGGATGAATAGGTGGAACACAAAGCATTTTTAGGGCAGTGAAAATAACTGATTATCCTGTAATGGTAGGTAGGTGTCATTATACATTTGTCCAAAGCCATATGACACCAGAGACAATGTCTGATATAAATTATGATATCAATTATGGACTTAGGGTGGTAAAGCCACGTCAGTGTGGGATCATCAGTGTGATGGATGCACACGCCGAATGTTGATAATGGAAGATGCTGAGTATGTGTGGAAGTCTGTGGGAAATCTGTTTTGTCCTCTCAATTTTGCTGTGAGCCTGAAACTGTTATAAAAAAAATAAAGTCTTGGGATTAAATAAAGAGTCAGTTGGAGAGATGCAGTGGATGAAAAAGAAGGAAAGATGAGGCAGGTGAGGTCAGTGAGATTGGAAACTGAGAAGGACTTTACTACTCACCCTTGCCGGCTTCCCCAGGAACCACGCTAGGCATTACAGACTGAATTGTCTACCCCCAAATGTCTATGTTGAAGCCCCGACCTCCAATGTGACTGTGTCAGGATGGGGCCTTTAAGGAGGTAAAGGTTAAATGAGGTTGTAAGGGTGGGGCCTGCTCTGATGGGAGTGTCGTCCTAATGAGAAGAGGAAGAGACACTGGAGCTCTGACTCTGAGTGGTGCATGGAGAAGAGGCCAGGTGAGGACACTAAGAGAAGGTGGCTCTCTACAAGCCAGCAACTGAACTCTGACCAGAAACCAACCCTCATGGCACCTTACTCTTGGACTTAAGACCTCCAGAATAATAATAAAAATAAATTTCTGCTGTTTAAATTACTCAGTTAGTGGTATTCTTTTATGGCAGTTGGGGTAGACACGTACAGGGGATGTGGGAGGCCTCCAGAAGTTGAGGATGAGCCCTGCTGAGTAACAGAAAGAAAAAGGAGGTTGAATAGAATAAAATGCTGCCAATAGCCAGAATATACTGGTAAGTGGATTCATGCCCAAAGACTCTAACAAGGACTTAGGCTTTGAAACAAGGTCTTAGTCTGCTGCCCAGGTTGGAGTTCAGTGTAACCTTGAATTCCTGGGCTTAAGAGATCTCCCATCTCAGGCCCCAAGTAGCTGGGACTATAGGCACACGGCACTATGCCTTGCTAATACTATTTTTTAAACATTTGTGTAGATATGGGGTCACATTAGGTTGACCAAGACGGTCTTGAACACCTGGCCTCAAGTGATCTTTCTGCCTTAGCCTCTCATAGTGCTGGAATTACAGACTTGAGCCACCCAGTGACCATTATTGTAAAATTCCAAACATAGAACCAGTTAAGTCACCCAGTATCTTGACATCTAATTGGCAGAAACCATGATCTAATAAATGGGTGTTGTTTAATACCCCAGGTCTTCAGTAATTTGTTTTGACAGCAAGAGAAAAGTAATACAGAAAAAGTTATATTTGTTCTATTAAAACCATTTGGAGAAATTGCACTTGTAAAATATGTGGTTTTTCTATACACATGAGTTGGCTTTGGTTTACATTTTGCCAGGTCTTAAGAGGCAAAATAAAGATCTAGTAAACTGTTTTCTATAGTGTATTCCATGGAAAAAAGACGCATCATGTGTCTCTCCTCTGGGGCATTCACAATGTCCATTTTCATAGAAAGGCCCTTCTGTATCCTGCAGGAGAAAAAAAAATCTTTTAATTTTTCTAACTCAATGGTTCCCCCCTCTCAAATTTATTTGCTTACAGAATCCTTTTAAAATAAAATTTTTATGAACCAACTACCTAAAACCTGTTAAAAGCACATGGAACTTGTGGTCCACCACTTGCTACTGGGAATTTTTCATGCTAGCCAGCTAGAGAATAGTTTTAAGTCCCATTTCCCCATACTCAAGTCCTGTAATGTCTATTTTAAGAGATATTTTTCTAGTGAATTTAATAAAATATAGCCTTTCCCCCTTTCCTCTATCCTCAATACCTGGATGTTGCAAATCCCTATGGGCCGGGCAGATAATAAGCAAAGTGGGCTGATGGTAAGTGACTAGGAAATCAGGTGTCTCAGGCACACGTGACAGTTCTTCTAGAATAGATACATATCTAGACGTGGTCCTGTTTGAAGATCTTAAACTTTATTAGGTGTGGCCAGATTGCTCTCCAAAGTACTTCTAGCAATTTTCACTCTCACCAGCACTACATAAGGCATCTGTACATTTCATTTAAGTTAAAAAAAGTGACATGAAGCAAATATGACAAAGCATATAAAATCAGGTAGTGGATGAATACATGTATGTCTAGTTTGTTGTTTTATGCACTTTTTTGTAGGTTTGAAATGTCTTATAATTAATTATAAAACATTTTACAAAGGCGAGGGAGGGGATGAGGAGTTCAAAGAGCACATGGTGACTGTGACGAACTGTCCAAGGCAGGCAGGCTTTCTGAATTTTTAAGGAGAGCTTGAAATCCGGATTTTTATGCAATATTTTCCAATATTTAAAACAGGATTTGGACTAAAGTCTTTGGCAGGATGGCTTACCTGGCCACACTTCTCTCCCACTACCACTCTGTCCAGTTGTGGGAAGTTGTTTATCACAGAGTGTCTCTCTCCTGCACCTGGAAAAGCAGGTATGAAGGAGGGCAGCTCTATATTTTTTAAGATTTAGAATAAAAAGTAATAATCATTCTTGTTATGAATAGTTTATTTTTTCAAGCCCAGAACATGAAAACGGGCTTTAAAATCTCTTTGTAGACTAAAACTCAGCCATGCTGAAACATTATGCCCTATTTGACTTTTCTTACTTTATTTCCAACTATTTTTTTAGAACCTTTATTCAGACCGAGCAGAACTTTTTGTTATCTTCTAGAGAAGAAATATAACAGAAATTTACGGCAAAGTTTCTAGAACTGAAGTGAACTGAGGTGGAAACTGGACTTCACGATTACTGGCTGCATGACCTTGGGCAAGGTATTTCCTGTCTGTGATCCTCGTTTTCTTTACCATAAAATGGAGATAGTCATATTATTTAGATCACAGGTTTGTTAAAAAAATTAAATGAGACTATATACATTCACGATTTCTAAGAACAATGCCTGGCAAACAATCAGCATTCAATACATGTTAGCTCTCATTATCATCATCTGTAAAGTCATGATAATAGCATCATTACCGAGGGTGGAATTAGATGATATTCTCAAACTGCTAAATGAAGTGCCAGGCACAAATTCTAGCTATAACTCTTATCGCTGGTGCTTGCCCACCAACCTCTATTCATGCTAGTCCCTCTGATGTAAGGCCTTCTTTTAGTCAGTGCATGTTCACATTTTATTCATTTTCAAATGTCATTGCAAATACTGTCTCCTCTAGAGAGTGGTCATCCGCTCATTCAAAAAACATTTACTGAGAACCCTCTCCTAAAACCATATCATTTTATCTTTTACTTTTATACTTATAATATTTTGATTTTTTAATACAAATTTCAGTTTCCATAAGACGGAATGTAGTTTTTATTCTTTTTATCCCCACCCTAACAAAGGGCTTGACACATAGTAGGCAGTCATTTTTTGTTTTAAAAGGAAATAAACATTATAGAAGGTCTAATTATGGTGGCAGATATGTGTCCTAGCAAAAGGCACAGGAATTCCAAGTTTTAAGAAAATGTATGCTTATTGGGAAATGGCACCTCTAATTCTTTTTGCTACCTAGTCACAGAGGTGATTGATATGTCCAATTAACCTAGATTATTTGGAGGTGTGAAATTTTGCTCATTAGAATTGATAGAATAATTCACTTAAGAAACCACAGGGTTGCCATTTTAAAAAATGGCTTCCAAATAGTGACAAATTGGTGTGGTTAAAACTTCTCAAATTCTTTAAGTTGTCTGTTAGATCTCAACAAGGTATAACACAATTTATTCTGCTGATTGGAAAATTTCTTGGCCTCACAAAGGTTATGTTGGTGCACCTTTGTTCATAATTAGTTATGTGAACTTGAACAAGTCATTTTATGTCACTACATATTATTTCTCATATGTGTAAAGGGACAATTCGTTAACTTGGGACAATTCACAGATTTCCCCAAGCATCCTTCTATTCCTTCCAAAAAAGTGTGTATATATATATATATTTTAATTGTTTGGAAAAGCATTAAGGGCAAAATGAAGGACAGGGTAGGACAAATCAGGTTTCCATCTGGTGGGTAGATAATTGTTTTGGGGAATGAATATAGGAAAGATGGTCCTGGCGTAGTTGTGGAGTGTCAGGAAGTATAGGAGGGAGCAAGCATTTGAGGAAAAATTCTGGGTCTGTGTGTTCATGATGGAATAAGAATTTAATGTTAAGTCTTCCTCTTGCTTTGGAGTTAGAGAAATCAAAAAGCTGAGAATATTGCTTTGGACTCCCATGTTCTCAAGAGAGGGGCTTGGCAACTTATGTGGCACTTGCTCAGGTCGGGTCCAAAATGAGTTTTCTCAGTAATCCATCACCTCATTCACATTCTAATGAGGGCAACACTGATGACGCTGAGAGAGGGGATTTATTGGAGAAAGTTGTCTCACTTTTGCTTTAAACACTGTGGAAAGCTTTTCTGTGTCTTTTTGGATGTGAGGGAGTCTGAGGCTGATACTGGACTTATGCTCAAAGGTATAGAAACCACAACCTGGAGCTGGCCCTGCCCCTTTCTGGTCATAGAGAAGCGAAACCAATGGAAAGCAATGGAAACAAGCTGCCTTTCCACAAATGGTGGGCGGAGGCAAGCTTTCCTGGGGACAATGTGAAGCCTGTGGATGATGACAGTCAGGGACTTCTTAAAAGATATCCCACCCCAGGAGGCCACTGGACAAGGTGATCTGAACAGAGAAGACAACAACCTAATGCCTAGGGTCTCCTGGGAGTGGAGTGAAGAGCACAGCATGTGCCATTGGGAGTGTAGACTTGCCTGAGGCCCATTGGGAGTGTAGACTTGCCTGAGGTCCACTGGGAGTATAGACTTGCTTGAGGTCCATTGGGAGTGTATTGTCTGAGGTCCATGGGGAGTGTAGACACTTGTCTGAGGTCCCCAGTGAGGGCGCCTCTGAGGTACCTGCAAAAGTCTCCTCTTTTGCCTTTGGGAGAGGAAGGACTAGCTTTGGACGTCTGCTCCATATGTAGGGCACCTATCCCAGATCCTGACTAGAGTGCTCATGTAAGACAGTTGTTGCCTTCTTACCTCTTCTTCCTTTCCATTCTCTGAGCCCGGGGGAGCAGAGTATGGGAGAGAAGCAGGGCAGACTTCCTACATGGCTTTCCTGCTCTCTGGCTTCCAAACTTGGCTCAGTGGGGTTTAGGGGAGGGGAGGGGAGAAGTTCTATACTTGAACTTAGCCAAAAGGTGGAGAGGGGATATTAGGGAAGAAGCTCTAAATTGAATTTCAATTTTTACACTGGCCTGGATGAACTAAAAAATGCCAAAACAAAGTTTTTGTTTATTTATTATGTAAGAGTGTCTAGAATAGCTATGGACTTGTCTGGGATTTCATCCAAAGGGAGGAAGAAGGAATCCATGGAGCCAGTTTAATGAGGAGCAGAAAGAAGAATGTATAGTTGCTTTTGTCCTTGAAAGAGCCCAGCTCATCAGTGAACCAGTTATAATGGTTTATGAGAAATGCAGAATGAAAAAGTAAAAATGGAATTTAAAGAAGCTACCTTTGGTTGCTGAGCTTTTAAAATATGCCACTATTTTGAAAATGATTTACATAGGACTCTGGATTTATTAGAATTATGTATATAAAATAAGAGATGATTTTTCATGTCCTTTCAGAAGCTGCATTTCCATGAATATGATTTTTAAACTGCTATAGTAGTTTGAAGTGAGTTTAGAAAAGAAACTCCTCAAGTCTTAGCACCCCAGCTTTGAATTCAAACATCTTCAGAGCTGCATTTCAATATACAGGCTGTCTGTAAAGTTTGTGTGCAATTTAAAATAGCGTGAAGTTTAATATAATTAGAATTGAATTGAGTGTGGGAATTAGATTACAAAGTTGCCACTTAAGGCAAATATCTGGTAAACCGGGAATTACCCCTGAAACTCTTACTGTTCTTACAGTATTATCCAGTACTTTTTAAGGAATGAATGAAATACATATTCCCAGATAGTCCATCACTCCTTGAATGTCCTTCACAAGCAGAGTCCGACGTCATCTTCTCTGGAAAGTCAGTGTTGCTTCTATTTGTATTTGGGTCGCAGCCCCATGCTCCCAGCACACTGTGGACTTCCCGGTCACAGCAGTGAGCAGGCTCTGCTGCATCCGCCTGTTTATTATCACAGGACGTTTAGCAACAGAAGAGGAATACACCAAAGCACTGTAAAGAGCCATATAAATACTTCCACTGACTCAAGGGATCACTTACTTTTTAGAATGATCCCCAACACTCCTGGAAACAAAATATAGCCTAGATTTAGTAGTTTCAGAGCCTGGATTTGGATTATAGCTATTTGAGGAAATTGGATTTAGATGGTGAGAAGACCAATGTGCTTAAAAAAAATTGAATGTTGCCAGATCTATACAATTAAATGGTTTACACTCTTCCTTCTTTTCCTTTTTTCTCTGCTAACTTTGTTTTGCTTTTGATGACTTTTCTTAAGCTGTCATTCTTGAGCTCTCCCATAAGGTATCTGCTAAATACTGTTATGTAGCTACGACAGAATGCTCTAATTTTGAAATAAACGTTTGGTTGTTAGATTTGACCAACACAAAAGAGGATGTAAATTGCATTTAACGTAGTTATGCAGCAAACCTCATGAACCCATTTCCCCACTAATAACCAGAAGCTTTCCCATCCCATGGAAGCTGACTGTGCTCTTTATTCTCCTAGTTCTCTGTCTTCTCTGACAGCAATTGTATTTAGCATTGCATAATAAAGATATAGCCATATCTTTTAAAAATGTAAACAATTTTTACCATTACCTCTAAAAATGTAAAAATGCAAACTGTAAACATTATATATTTTAGTTTTATTTTAAACTTTATTCAATGGTATCATACTATAGGTAGTGCTTTGTGACTTGCTTTTAAAAAAATTAATATGCATATAAAATTCATGTAATATTTTTGTGTGTTGTATATATTGGCTCGTTTATTTTCCCTCCTAGATAATATTCCATTGTGAATCTTACTGGTGAATAGTTTCACCGTTATCTCTTCTCTTTTTGATGGATACTTGGTTGTTATCAACTTTTGGCTACATGAACACTGCTGCTGTTAATATTTTGAATGTGTCTTCTGCTGCAAATGTGCAAGAGCTTCTGCAGAGTTTGTGTGTGCTTTTTTTTTTTAATCTTTATGTCCATATACTTGTATCTATTTAATCCACATACAGGCACATATATACATGTAAGAGTGGAGTGACTAAGTTGTGGTAAATTCACGTGTTCAGATTTATAAGAAAATGCTAATTTTTTTCCAAACCAAGTATGCCATTTATTTATATTTCTACCTGCTGTTTATGAGTTCCTCTTATTCCACATGCTTGTCAGCCCTTGATTATGTCAGATCTATTTTTTCCAATATAGTAGACATAATATTAATTTTCCCACAGTGGAATTTAAGTATGGTCTTAATTGCACTTTCATGATTACTAATGAAGTTGAGACTCTTTTTGTATTTTTATTAACATTTGTGTTCTGTCTTCTGTGAAATGCCTGTTCACGTTCTTTTCTCATTGATTGTAAAAAGCCTTCACATATTCTTCAAATTAGTTTTTTTTTTTTTTTTTTACCAGTTATATGTGTTGAAAATATCTTTTCTGGTTTGTGGCTTGTTTCTCTTTTTGGATGAACAGAATTTTTAGTTTTCATGTTTTCAAATTTGTCTTTAAAAAAACTGGTGGTTTAGCGGCTTCTTTTTTTTCAACAGTTAGATTTGGTTGCTTCTTTCTTTTTTATACAGGTTAAATTTTACTGTGTGTACAGGTTCTAGTATCTGAAACATTTTGAAACTGACATGACACCAGAACTAGGAAATTACAGACCTGACCTCATATGTTGGGTTACAGTCAAAACGCAGGTGTACGACACAGTTTATTCAGTGTTACTATGGGGAAAAAGAGCCGCTGAGCTCTCTTCGGCTGCAATGTGTCTTTTTCGCACATACCAGATATGTACACCATATTTTTTGTGGTTAAATATTTACATAGGAAGAAATGCAATAAAATGATTGTTTATTGGTATAAATAAAAATATAAATCCAGCATATAAATCCAGAGTCAGGAATGATGGTGACAACAAACAAGAAGAGGCAGTCCACGCGGGTGGCTTAGAAAGTGTTACCTTTGCTTTCTTATGGTTCAAGATACTTTCTTGCATGGACAAAAATATTAAAAACATTGTATGAAATTGCTTTGGGGTCATGTGTATAAGTTATCTATAAATAAATTCTGCATTTAAACTTGAGTCTCAACTCCAAGATATCTCGTTATATATATCTGAATCTTCCAAAATGTGAAAATATCTGAAATTTGAAACATTTCTGATCCTAAGCATTTTGGATAAGGGCTACTCACTCTGTATTTGAGTTTTACAACATGATGTTATAGGGTACATATAGATAGTAAAAGATTGCTATAGTGAAGCTATAATAACTATTTTTGTGATAAGAGCATCTAAAATTAATTATCAGAAATCTCTAATATAATACACTTTATTAACTATAGTAGTGCTTATGTTGTACATTAGATCTTAGACGTGTTTATCTTAGATTTCTGCTACTTTGTATCCTTTGACCTACATCTTCTCATTTTCTCCTCCTGCCCCATACCTGGTAACCGCTGTTTTATTCCCTATCCATGTATACTCGACTCTTTTTTTTTCCATTTTCTTTTTTTAGATTCCATATATATGCGAGATCAAGTAATATTTTCTTGTGTGTCTGTCTTGTTTGTCTTAGCATAATGTCTTTGAGGCCCACCCATGTTATGGCACATGGCAGGATTTCCTTTTTTAAGGTTGAACAATGCTCCATTGTTTGTCTGTTTATCCATCTATCTTTTTATCTATTCTATATATTATATCAATTTTGTATCCATTTGTTTATCAGCAGACACTTAGATTGTTTCCATATCTTGGCTTTTGTGAATACTTCTGATATAATCATGAAAGAGCAGATATCTTTACAAGATAGTGATTTCATCTCCTTTAGTTATATAGGGATTGCCAGGTCGTATAGTGTTTTTGTTTTTAATTTTCTCAGGAACTTCCATAGTGGCTGTACCAATCTACATTCCCAGCAACAGCATCTAGGATTCCTTTTTCTCTCCACCCTTGCCAAGATCTATCTCTTGTTTTTTTGATAGTAGCCATCCTAATATCAGGGGCGAGTTAAAACCACTATGGGATGGTTTTAACAGGTGTGAGGTGATATCTCATAGTGGTTTTAACTCGTATTTCCCTAATGAGTGATGATGTGGCGGGCTTTTTCACGTATTTGTTGGTCATTTTTATGTCTTCTTTGGAAAAATATCTGCTCACATCCTCTGTTCATTTTTTGAATTGGGCTATTTTTTTTCTGTTATTGAATTGTAAAAGTACTTTATCAATTTTGGATACAAACTCCTCATCAGATATGTGGCCTGCAAATATTTTTTCTGTTTTTAGGTTTCCTTATAATTTTGTCATTTGGGTTCTTTGTTGTGGCTTTTACTGTCTTGTTTAAGAAATCTTTCTCTGTCCTGAAGGCACAGATACTCTATTAGATTTTCTTCTAAAAGACTGGAAATTTTTCCTTTTTACATTTAAATCTTCAATATGCCTGTGATAGATTTTTGTTGATGGTATAAGGTAGAGAGTGATATTTTTCTTAAAGGATAACCAATTTTCTCAGCATCATTTACTAACTGGCTTCTTACTGATCTGCAACACCATCTCACTCATGTAACAAATTTCCTTATTTGCATTAAAAAAGTAATCTAACACCATATATTAATATTCCTTTAATTTTGAGCTTCTGGAAGGCGAGAAAGTATCTCTGACAAAATTGCTGTGGTGAGGTAAAGAAAAATAAATTAATAAAAACCCATTTTTATTAATATAATTAAATGATGAATGATGCCATGTTATTTTTGCCAAAAAGATTTTCATAAGTTGTGGTTTACAAATATTTGTAAATATGGCGTACCTCAGAGATATTGTGGTTTTGATTCCAGACCACTGCAATAAGGTGAGTGTAGCAATAAAGTGAGTCACATGGGTTTTTTGTTACCTAGTATACATATTTTAATTAAAAATACTTTATTGCTCGAACATGCTCACGGTCATCTAGGTCTTCAGCAAGCTGTAGTCATTTTGTTGGTGGAGGGTCTTGCCTCAGTGCCTACTGACAGTGGTGATTGCTGAAGCTTTGGATGGCTATAGCAGTTTCTTAAAATAAGACAACAATTAATTTTTCTATAATTACGACTGTTATTTTCATGAAAGTTTTTTCTATAGCATGCAATGACATTTGATGGCCTTCCACTCATAGTAGAACTTCTTTTGAAATTGGAGTCAGCCCTGTCAACTCTGCTACTGCTCAATCAACTAAGTTTATGAACTATTCTAAATCGTCTGCTGTCATTTAAACAGTGTTCCCGGCATCTTCATCAGGAATAATTTCTACTTCCAGAAACCACTTTCTTTGCTCTTCTGTAAGAGGCAACTTCTCATCCATTCAAGATTGATTATGATAATGCAGCAATTCAGTCACATCTTCAGGCTCCACTTCTAATTCTAGTTCTTTTGCTATTTTTACCATATCTACTATTACTTGCTCCACTGAAGTCTTGAACCCCTCAAAGTCATCCATGAGGGTTGGAAGATACTTCTTACAAATTCCTGTTGATGCTGATATTTTGACCCTTTCTTTCCTATGAATCACAATGTTCTTAAGGCACCTAGAATGGTGAATCCTTTTCAGAAAATTTTCTATTTTCTCTGCTCAAAAATTCCAGAGAAATCACTTAATTATGGTAGCTATAGCCTTATGAAATGTATTTCTTAGACTTTAAAGTGAGAATAGTTTTTTTATTCATTGGCTGAAGAAAGATGGATTAACAGGCATGAAAATAACATTAATCTCTTTGTATATCTACATCAGAGCTCTTGAGTGACAAGGTGCATTGTCAATGGGCAGTAATATTTTGAAAGGAGTTTTTTTTTTTTCTAAGCAGCAGGTCTCAACAGTGGGCTTAAAATATTTAGTAAATCATGCTATAAAGAGATGTGTAGTCATCTAAGCTCTGTTGTTCCATTTCTAGAGCACAGGCAGAATAGATTTAGCATAATTCTCAAGGGCCTTGAGATATTTGGTAATGAGTATTTGCTTCCACTTAAATTACCCAGCTTCATTATCTCCTAACGAGAGAGCTAGTGGTGTCTTTTGTAGATTTGGAGACAGGCATTGACTTCTCATCTCTAGTTATGAATGTCTTAGATGGCATCTTTTCCTAGTAGAAGACTATTTAATCTACATTGAAAATATGTTGTTTAGGGTAGCCAGTCTTGATCAATGATTTAAATTTGATCTTCTGCATAACCCACTGCAGCTTCTACGCCGATACTTGCTGCTTCACCTTACACTTTTATGTTATGGAGACAGCTTATTTCCTTTAAGTTCATGAGCCAACCTCTGATAGATTCAAATTTTTTTTCTGTAGCTTCCTCACCTCTCTCAGGCTTCATAGAATTGAGGAGTGAGGGCCTTACTCTGGATTAGGCTTTGACTTAAGAGAGTGTTGTGACTGACTTGATCTTTTATCCAAACCATTAAAACTTCCTCCAGATCAGCAATAAGGCTGTTTTACTTTCTTATCATTCACGTTGGAGTATTACTTTTAATTTCCTTCAAGAACTTTTTCTTTTCATTCAAAACTTGGTTATTTGGCATAAGATGCCTATCGGCATGCCTTTCACATGAAGCTTAATCATTTCTAGCTTTTGACTTAAAGCGGAAGATATGGGACTCTTCCTTTTATTTGAACACTTAGAGGCCATTGTAGGTTATTAATTGTCCTAATTTCAATATGTTCTTTCTCAGGGAATAGTGAAGCTGAAGGAGAAGGACAAAGAAAGGATGACTGGTTAACAGAGCAGTCAGAACACACACAATCTTAGTGATCATGCTCACTGTCTTATATGGATATGGTCTGTGGCAATTCAAAGGAATTATGATAACTGAAGAGTACACCAATCACTGATCACCATAACAGATATAATAATAATGAAAACTTGAAATATTGCGAGAATTACCAAAATGGGATACATAGAAATGAAGTGACCACCACTATTGGAAAAATGGTGCTGATGTGCTTATTGGTTGCAGGGTTGCCACAAATCTTCAATTTGTGAAAAGCTCATTACCAGTATAGTACAATAAAGTGAAGTACAATAAAATGATGTATGCCTATATATTTTTAGGGGAAGTTACAAAAAGGATCAGAATGCCATAATATCATTTGCTTGAACATGTGGGCATTTAAATAGGAATACTGTTTAGCCATAAAAAGATGGAGACTTCACATCTTTTGTGTTGACATGGATGGAATTGAAGAACAATGTTCTTAGAGAAGTATCACAAGAATGGAAAAGTGAGTATTCAATGTGTACAATACTAATATGAAGCCAATAGATAAACAACTACACAGCCACATGAAAGAGAAATACGGTTCAATTCAAGGTGGTGGAAGAGGAGAAGGCAAGAGGGGAGGAGGTTAAGAGGAGAGGGGAGGAAGGAGTGAGGTTGGTAAGCTCTCACCCAACATGCACAATATAAGAGTATACAGCACCCCCCTACCCCCAGTGAAAGGCTTACTGCAACTTGAACTTTGCCTAACAAATGCAAACAATGGAACCTAATCATTGGTATCCTCATATTAATCTGAAATTAAAAAAATCTGAATCTTGGGAGAATTTAACTCAAAACTATTTCAGCACAAATTGTTGAAACAAAGAAACAGAAAACTTCATATTTATAAATGGAAGAGAACTTGAATAAAATTTGAACTTACAGGGTCACACTTGTAATCCCAGCACTTGGGAGCTAAGGTGGGTGGATTGCCTGAGCTCACTAGTTTGAGACCAACCTGAGCCAGAGTGAGACCCTGTCTCTAAAAATAGCCGGGTGGCTGAGACAGAGAATCATTTGAGCTTGAGTGTTTGAGGTTGCTGTGAGCTATAATGCCATGGTACTCTACAAAGTGACATTCTGTCTCAAAAAAACCCAAAACAAACAAACAAACAAAAAACCCCCAAACTGATAGCATAGGGAAGACATAAATTCAAATAAGTACATTTGATTAAAAAAAAAAAGTGAAATGGTACATTTCTACCAAAAAAAATTTCTTCTGGAATCTGGCAGGAAGAGCTAGGTGGGGAAAAATTTTGTGATAGAAACTGTTCATGAAAGATCTTTCACCTGACTACTTGGCCAAGTCTGCTTGGCAAGCTTCAGAGAAGCAGTGAAACTTACATTTTTTTCTTATAATTAATTTGTTGTTATAAAGTCTATTTCAAATTGCAAATCCTGCCAGGCATGGTGGTGCACGCTTGTAATAATAGCACTTTGGGAGGCTGAGCCAGGTGGATTGCTTGATCTTAGGAGTTTAAGACCAGGCTGAGTAAGAATGAGACCCCATCTGTATTAAAAAGAGAAAAAACTAGCTGGGCAGGGAGGTGGGAGCCTGTAGTCCCAGCTACTTAAGAAGCTGAGGCAAAACAGTTACTTGCTCAGGTATTTGAGGTTGCTGTGAGCTATGATGCCACAGCACTCTACCCAGGGTGAAAGACTGAGACTGTCTTAAAACAGACAAAGAAACAAACAAAAAACCCAATGCAAATCCTGTGGCAACACCACCCCCTGCAGTGAGCAGATTAAGATTGTGTTCTTCAATTTCTAAAGTATTTTAACTTCTCTCTTCTGGATCAGTTATTTTTCCCTAAACCATGTGTACCTCTGTGTTGAGTAATTCGATGACAATGTTTATTATCTTTTTCCTGTTTTGATGAGGTAGGAGATACTTCCTAGCAGGTACTTTGTCCCCGTGGGCTTTCCTTTGCACCCAGAGCCAGCAACTCTTCTACTATCTTTTTTTGGGTTTTTCCCTGCCACTTTTATAATTCAAAGGCTCTAATGCTCCACTCCCTTATCTTACCTGCTAGAGGTCCATGGGAGGATGAAGATCTCTCAAACCTGTAGAGGAGTTTCCTTGTGGATATAATACAGCATGTTCAGGTAAATTTGAACTAAGAATAAACAATGAATGCTATTTTAATGAGCATGTCCCAAATATTGCATGAGGTATACTAATCAAGTTTTTATTCTTTAAATATTAAACTCAAATTTAACTGACTGTTCTACATTTTTATCTGCTAAATCTGCCAATTCTCTCCTTCTCTCCAATCAAAATAACCAAAAAACATCCACTCAACTCATTTGACTTAAAATGTAGCAGATGCTACTTCCAGCTCTTCTAGTTTTAGTCTCTTCACAACTCCTACAATAGTACTTTGATGATATCTGTCTGTCAATGTGGGAGTAGGAGAGAGGGACCACTTCCTTTCCATTTTCTCCTGGCCAAACTGGTTGAAACTTAGTAAAGTTTCATTCCTTCACTACTCCATGGTCTACTTTAGATTTCCCTCATAACCATTTGATCCTTCTTTTCTAAAAGAGCTATGTGTCCTTGAAATTACTGGCCTAGGCAGGAACCCTTTTTGGAAAGAAGGCAGAATAAGACTTGGGGTAGGATCCTGGGCTTAAAGTGGGGCTGGGTACGAACTAAGAGTACAGAAGTTGTGGAGTCAATATCACTATTTCTTCCTGAAACTCTGGCTGCCTGACTTCCTGAAACATTACTCTAAAGATAGCTCAATTATAAGGGAACATGTGAAACTTACTAAATGTATAATATAATTGTCTTAACACAGTAACTAAGAAAATGCCATGAAGGCTATGTTAACCAGTTTGATGAAAATATTTCAAACTGTATATAAAACCAGCACATTGTACCCCATGACTGCATTAATGTACACAGCGATGTTTAATTAAAAAAAAAGAAGAAAAAAAAAGATAGCTCAAAACACTGTAAACTGTAGTCTTAAAAAATCCATCCTTCAAATTGCTGCAAGTCTTGACCTGTCTTTACCAAGTTATATTAGAATTGATGAATTAAATGCAAATGACTTTATTTTGGAGGGAGGCAGAGTTTATATATCACTTGCATATGAGAAGTGATAAAATGTACTAGCAGATATAGCAGATTAATCTGTGAAAGAATAGTGGTTAATTTGAACCCATATCTATACCCATTAAAAGAAAGGGTATCTGGGTGCTTAAAAAAGTATTTGCAGTGGATATGAGTGATGGCTTATTTCTCAGAGTAGGGAGAAATAAATCTGGAGGGTTTTAAAATACCCAGCCCTATATAAATAACCATAATAAACACTAACCCAACACAAAATCTTTTTAGAAAAGTACAGGAAGAGCTTGTTCTTAATAGATTCTGGTGGGAATTACATTTCAGTCTATAGAAACAGGCTTCTTTTTTAAATTTTTCAATAGATTCAAAGGAAAGATTTCAATAAAAATCCAGTGGGACTACATGATAGCACCATCTTGATGTCGTTATGATCTGACATTATCCTGGAAGGTTATTTAAAGTATGTTATTAGATAAATGCCTTGATGAGATTACAAATAGTTTGAAGGGGTGACACATTACATTAAAAAAAAAAATCAGTGCAAGGGAATTGATGTGAAACCACCAGATAATTCAAGGTACCTTCACTGAGAAACAGATCCGACTTCACAATTAAATTTATAATAATTAGAATTATATTATTAAAAAGGAAAGTGGTATATTTACTTGGCATCTATCATCTAAACTTTCAGCTTTAAAGTCAAACAGAGAAGTCGAATAATTGTCCAGGAATATTGAGAAGAAAAGGCTGTCTTATTTGATTTAATTATTCAGATAAAATAATTTATCTAGAAAGTTTTGGAGAATGCAGTCTGCTCTTTGTAGAACTTCTTAAAGCAAATAGCTCAACCAGATGCTTAATAATCTTCAGATACACATCTGAACTTCAAGGTCCTCTAAAGTGGCTACATTTTCTTTTCTTTCTTTCTTTTTTTAACCATTTGTCTGTAAAGTACTAGAAATTGAACTTGAATCAGCTGAAGTGATACAAAAATAAATCATTTATAAATGTAATTGGATTTAGTACTTTCATAACAAGAGAAGTACATTATTTTATTGTCTCTGGCTCTGAAAGCCATGTTTTTCAAACTTGAGCATGCCTAGAAATCTTCTGGATGCCCATAGACTTCCCCCAGATTTCAACGTAGTAGGTATGGGTTGAGGTTTCCAAATTTTAACTTTTAACAATAACTCTAGATGATTTTGTTGATTGTGGTCCAAAGACCATACTTTGGGACGGTACCTGTGGCTCAAAGGAGTAGGGTGCTGGCCCCATATGCTGGAGGTGGCAGGTTCAAAGCTAGCCACAGCCAAAAATTGCAAAACAAAAACAAAAAAACCCCATACTTTGAGAAACACTGACTTAAGTTTTCAGCTATTTGTGATATTTGTCATTCTTTCAGAATTCTCCTCATGCCCTAAACAGCATGTGAGGTGTAGAGTCAGAACACATTACATCTATTCCTATTTGTCCTGCTCTATTCATTTCCATTAACTTCAATATATATTAATTCAGGAATGAAGTGGGGAAAGGAAATACCCAGGAGGGGGAACTAAAAACTGCATTTGCCACTAAGGAATTTTCAAATCTTTCGATATTTGTATACTAAGGTAAAACAAAGGGATTTTATTTTTTTTCCTACCATGCCCCAGGCACTTAGAGCAATGCCTGTCATGTCACATGTCCTCAACATTTGTTAGATGTTTAATGAATGAATTATAAAATGAACTAAAATCAAATGATGTAAATAAGTAAGAGATATTCTGGAGGGAGGTGGATCAGGAAAGGAGAATAATTGTGGGTCTATTCATGTTCTTGAAATATTTTTGTATTTACAATTTGCTTTCCTCCAAATACCACCCCTTCGTATGAAATATGAAAATCTCACCAGTTCATAGATTTTTTTTATTAAATTTGTGTGCAACAATGCAATCATGGGGTACAGTGAGGTATTTTCATATACAATTTGAGATATTCTCATCAAACTGATTAACATAGCCTTCATGTCATTTTCTTAGTTGTTATGTCAAGACATCTATATTCTACTTTTAGAAAGATTCACTTGTACCCTTATAAGATAAACCATAGAAGTGATCCCTCCAAATCACCCTCCCTTCACCCATCCACCTCCCTCACTTCCCTTCCCCCTCCCTATATTCTTAGGCTATAATTAGTTTATAGCTTTCATATGAAAGCTATAGAATTAGTTTCATAATAGGGTTGTGTACATTGGTTCATAGAATTTTTTAAAGAATTTCTAATTGCCCCAAACTGGCATTGCAGAGGAATGGGTTGGAGCTGTGGCTTAATCTCAGCTCCACCAGTAAGTTCATATCTGTGTC
>CAUYTI010066071.1:0-11659 GCA_963575145.1 Galago senegalensis
TTTTTTTTTTGAGACAGAGCCTCAAGCTGTCCCCCTGGGTAGAGTACCATGGCATCACAGCTCACAGCAACCTCCAACTCCTGGGCTCAAGCGAGTCTCCTGCCTCCGCCTCCCAAGTATCTGGGACCACAGGCACCCACCACAACAACTGGCTATTTTTTGGTTGCAGCCCTTGTTGTTGTTTGGTGGGTCCGGGCTGGATTCGAACCCACCACCTTAGGTGTATGTGGCTGGCGCCTTAGCCGCTTGAGCCACAGGTGCCGAGCCTCTCTACCTCCTTTCAAAGTATTTTATTTATCTTTGATCTTTAGCAATTGGATTATGGTGTGGCTTTATTTGAATACATTCGTTTGAGGGTTAGCTGAACTTAGATTTGTAAATGTATGCTTTTCACTAAATTTGAGAAATTTTAAGGCTTTTATGGCCCAAATGTCTTTCTACTATCTTTTTGTGATTCCAGTCGCAGGTATATTAGACAGTTTGATATTGTCCCACAGGTCCATGTGCAGACAGAATGGGGAACAGACATTCTTGGCAGGGGAAAACACCCCCAGAAAAAGGGGAAAATAAAGAAATAAGCTGAGCAAGGCAGAATAAAGAAAAGTCAGCTAGTTTACCTTTCAAGCAGCAGCTGCTAAATTTCTTATCTAAGCATGTTTCCTGCTTTTCCTTGAAGCCTGGCCTGTAAGGGATACAGCTTACTAACACCCCTGCTGGGTCTGTAAACACTGGGAAAGAACAATGGCCACAGAGGAAGCTGTGTGCAAGGCCTGGCAAGAAACATTAACTAAGCTGCCTCCTGCCCAGTCAACAGCCAAAGCAAAAGCTCATTTTGGAGATTTGTATTATAGCTGGCACAGAGATAAAGAAAACAGCTCAAGCCCTGAAATATGGGAGGAGGGCTTATATCTCTTATCAAAGAGGAAGACCCTCTGTGGTGGTGATGAGAGGAAAATTCCTCTTTCCCACCAATTTTTCAGAGGAGATTGATGCCAATGGCACTTTACTCCACAGTGAACTAGTGGGAATTAACACGTCCCTAGGAATCCATGTGTGTGCCCACAGACAGGAGGCTGCCCCCACACAAAGCTCAGGTTCTGGATTTCTCAAGGCCCTTAAAGTTAATGATTATAGAAACAATAGAAGCTGATATGCTTACTCAGAGAAACTGCTGATGTCTTTGTTCATTTCCTCAGCTTACCCTCTAGGCTAATGAACAAATAACCTTCAATAAAAGCAGAGTGGAACTGACACTCAGGGCCACTTGCTGGAACCCCACAAATGGGCGGTGGTCCCCTGTGCTCCCACCTTTGAAAATTCTATTCTATGTGTCTTGTCCTTTTTCTCTCATTGTTTCTAATTTTACATTTCTTTTTTAAAAAATACAACAAGCATCTTATTTATTTATTTATTTATTTTTTTTTTGGTAGAGACACAGTCTCATTTTATCACCCTTGGTAGAGTACTGTGGCATCACAGCTCACAGCAACCTCCAGCTCCTGGGCTTAAGTGATTCTCTTGCCTCAGCCTCCTGAGTAGCTGGGCCTACAGGTGCCTACCACAATGCCCAGCTATTCTTTTCTTGCAGTTTGGCCAGGGCCAGGTTTGAACCCACCACCCTTGGTATATGGGGCCAGTGTCCTACCCACTGAGACACAGGCACCACCCCTAACTTTACATTTCTTCAGTCAACTGCCACAAGCTCCACAGCTCTTAAAGGACCTTGTCCCCAGGGCAGGACCCCAGTATCCATGAAACTTTGTTTACATTATTTTCCTCCTTCCCTTCCTTCCTCCCTTTCTCTCTCTCTCCCCCTGTCTCTTTTGCTTTACTTTTCAGGGTGAGTTATTTTTGCTGCTTTGTCTTCATATTTAAGCCAGGTGCTTTGGTGTTTGCCTGTAGTCCTGGTTACACAGGAGGATGAGGAGGGAAAATCTCTTGAGCCCAAGGGTTTGAGTCCAGCCTTGGCAATATAACAAGACCCTATTTCTAAAAAAAAGAAATAAAATAAAATGAGGTAATCTTCATATTCAGTCTTTCTTGTTTTATCCAATTTATTATTGACTTCCAAGAAATTTTTACTTCATATGTTATATTTTTGAGTTAAAAAATTTTCATTTTGGGGAGGGCACACTTAATGGGCACAATGTTAGGGTATATGGCACACCTCTTGGGGGTGGGGCACAAATATAAGAGGGACTCTATTTAACAAATGTAAACATTGTAACCTAATTCTTTGAACCATCAAATTAACCTGAAATGATAATAAAAATCAAAAAGAAACTTTTCATTTTGTTTTGATAGTTTCTATTTATCTGCTGAGAATTCCTATTCTTTAATTATTTTAAAGTATATTTTACTTTACTATAATAGTTATAACAGTTGCATTAAAGTGTTTATCTGGTCTTTTAATGTCTGAATCATCTCAAGTTTGCCTACATTGATTCTCTTTTGACTTGAGAATGGGTCACAATTTTTTTGGTTCCTTGTATGATATGTTGGTAATGAGAATCTGAATTTTTAATAATTCTTTAGATTGTCTTATCATTGAATTGCAAAATTTCTTTATATATTCTAGACACCATTCCCTTTTCAGACAAATATTTTCTCTCATTTTGTATGCTGTCATTTACTTTTCTTATTAGTGTCTTTTAAAGTGCAGAGGTTTGTAATTTGATAAAGTCCAATTTACCTGTTTTTTGTTGCTACTCATACTTTTGGTGTCATATCTCAGGATCCATCGCCAAGTCCAAGATTACGAAGGTATACCCTATGTTTTCTTCAAATAATTTTATACTTTTACCTCTTACATTTAGGTATTTGATCCATTTTGGTTAACTTTTGTAAGCACATGTGATGTAGGGGTCCAATTTTATTGTTTTACATGTGGTTATATAGTTGTCCCAGTGCCATTTGTTGAAAAGATTATTTCCCTCATTGAATGGTCTTAGAACCTTTATCAAACATCAGTTGAATATAGATGTATAAGTTTATTTCCAGACTCTCAATTCTATTCTACTGATCTGTTTGTCTACTTTCGTGCCAATGTCTCAATAATTATTACTTTATTTAAGTTTTAAAATCGGGAAGTATGAGTCCTGATTTCTTTTTTTTTTTTTTTTTTTGCTATTTTAGTTCCCTTACTATTCCATATGAATTTTAGGATCATCTTTTCAATTTCTACAAGGAATTCAGCTGGCATTATTACTAGTATTGCACTTAATTTTTATTTATTTATTTATTTATTTATTTATTTTGTAGAGACAGAATCTCACTTTATTGCCCTCAGTAGAGTGCCGTGGCATCACACAGCTTACAGCAATCTCCAACTCCTGGGTTTAGGCAATTCTCTTGTCTCAGCCTCCTGAGTAGCTGGGACTACAGGCGCCTGCCACAATGCTCAGCTATTTTTTTGTTGCAGTTCAGCCCAGGCCGGGATTGAACCCGTCACACTCGGTATATGGGTCTGGTGCCCTACTCACTGAGCCACAGGTGCCGCCCTGCACTTAATCTTTAGATTAGTTTGGGGAATATTACCATTGCAACAAAATTAAGTCTAGCCATAAACATAAGATATTTTTCCATTTATTTAGATAATTCTTTTTATTTATTTATTTATTTGAGATAGAGTCTCATTCTGTCACCCAGGCTAGAGTACCATGGCCTCAGCCTAGCTCACAGCAACCTCAAATTCCTGGGTTCAAGCAATCTTCCTGCCTCAGCCTCCTGAATAGCTGGGACTATGAGTGTCTGCTAAAATGCCTGGCTAATTTTTCTATTTTTAGTAGAGTTGAGGACTTACGCTTGCTTGGGATGGTCTTGAACTCTTGAGCTCAAGCTATACTCCCTCCTCGGCCTCCCAGAGTGGTAGAATTATAGGTGTGAGCCACCATGCCTGGCCTAGATAATTATTTATGGTCAATATGTTAGAGTTTTCAGAGTGTAAATTTTGCACTTTTGTTAAATTTATTCCTAAGTTGTTTTTTTTTTCTGCAGGCTTTGGCCGGGGCTGGGTTTGAGCCTGCCACCTCCGGCATCTGGGGCCGGTGCCCTACTCCTTTGAGCCACAGGCACTGCCCCTGTTCCTAAGTATTTTATTTTTTGATGCTTTTGTGAATGGAATTACCTTTTGATTTACTTTTGTGATGTTTCATTTTGGAGTATAGAAATTAACTCATTTTTTGTGTGTTGATTTTGTATCCTGCAACACGGCTGATTTTTTTTTTTTTTTTACTAACTCTAACGATATTTTTGTGGACTATTTAGGATTTTCTACATCTAAGATTAGGTGATCTGTGAACAGATCAATTTAGCTCTTCTTGTCCAATCTGGATAAATTTTATTTCTTTTACACGTGTAAGTGCCCTGGTTAGTACCTCCAGTATGATGTTGAATAGATGTGACAAAAGTAAACAGCCTTCACTTATTCCTATTCTTAGGGAGATAGCTTGCAGTCTTTCACCATTAAGCGTGATGTTAGCTGTGGGCTTTTCATAGATGCTGTTTATCAGATTGAGGAAATTGCCTTCTATTCCTCGTTGGTTAGGTATTTTGACCACTGGATTCTGTCGAATGGTTTTCATGCATCTATTGAAATTATCTTGTGAGTTTTGTTTTGTTTTTTCAATTACATTAAGTAATTTCTGAATGGTAAACTATCCTTGTGCCCCAAATGAAATCCTTCATGGTGTACAATTTTTTTTTTTATGTTGCTGGATTCAGTTTGCTAGTATTTTGTTGAGGACTTTTGTTCTCATATTAATAAGAGATATTAGTTTGGAAGTTTTTATCGTCATATGTTTGATTTTGGCATCAGGTTAACTAACACTGGCCTCATGAAATGAGTTCTGAAGTGTTGCCTCCTTTTTTAGTATTGGAAGAGATTATGAAGAATTACGTACAGGCAATTCCTGGGTTACAAACAGGATTGGTTCTATAGGTTTGTTCTGAAGTTGAATTTGTATGTAAGTTGGAAGAGGTATATTTAACCTATTGCCTGTAATAGCCTCTATTTGTAAGTACAAGTTGTACACCAGTTGGATGTTTGTAACTCAGAGACTTGCTGTAATACCCTCTATTCATAAGTATGAGTATCTAAGTCAGATGTTGTAATTTGGGGACTCCCTATATTAGGATCTCCAGAGAAATATAACATTATATGATGTACAGAGGGTGCCAAAAAATGTATACACATTTTAAGAAAGGAAAAAACTGTATTAAAATTGTAATACTCAATATATACTGATTACAAAAGATGAATACAAGTCATGTTTAAGCACCTCTTAAAATTGCAAAATCAAATGTGATTTGAGTATTACAATTTTTTTTTTTTTGAGACAGAGCCTCAAGCTGTCCCCCTGGGTAGAGGGCTGTGGCATTACAGCTCACAGCAACCTCCAACTCCTGGGCTCTAGCGAGTCTCCTGCCTCCGCCTCCCAAGTAGCTGGGACCACAGGCGCCCACCACCACGCCCGGCTATTTTTTGGTTGCAGCTGTCACTGTTGTTTGGCGGGCCTGGGCTGGGGATTCGAACCCGCCACCTTAGATGTACGTGGCTGGCGCCTTAGCCGGTTGAGCTATAGGAGCCGAGCCTGAGTATTACAATTTAATTTTATTTGTTTTTTGCCCATACTATAGTGCTGTGGCTTCATAGCTCACAGAAGCCTCAAATATCTAGGCTCAAGCCATCCCCTTGCCTCAGCCTGTCGAGTAGCCAGGACTACAGGTGCCCACCACAACACCCACCTAGTTTTTCCATTTTTAGTAGAGACAATGGTCTTCCTCTTGCTCAGGCTGGTGTCAAATTCCTAGGCTCAGCCACCTGCGTTGGCTTTCAAGAATGCTAGGAGTACAAGTGTGAGCCACCAAACCCATCTCTAGAAACTGGGTGGTGCCTGTGGCCCAAAGGAGTAAGGCGTCGGCTCCATATACCAGATGTGGCAAGTTTAAACCCGACCCTGGCCAAAAACAGCAAAAAAAAAATTATTTTTTCAAATATTATTGTACAATTCTGTATTTATCTCTTCAGTTCTGGCAGTTTTTGCTTCATTTATTTTGGTAATCTGCTACAAGGTACCTACACGCTTATAATTGTTATATCTTCCTGAAAGCCCAACCCTTTGCCATTATAAAATGTTCCTCTTTATCTCGGTATCAGTTTTTGTTTTATCGTCTATTTTATCTGAGTTAGCATAACTATTCCAGTTCTCCCAGGGTTATTCTTTGCATGGTAGATCCACTCCCATCCTTTTACTTTCAATCTCTGCTTTATTTAATCACAAGTATATATTCTATAGGGAGTATCTAGTTGGAGTATATTTTTTTAATCCAGTCTGACAATCTGTCCTTTGATTAGATTGTTAGATCCACCGACAGGTAGTAGGCTTTTATACTTTAGACCAAATTGATAGTTGTAACCAGCAGAAGGACAGCACTGTTAAGCCCTTACACTGTTTTTGCAGTTTGGAATCTCCTTATATATTTTGTATTAGGTCAAATTTATATATAATGCAGTGCAGTACTTTCTTTCTTTCTTTTTTTTTTTTTAAATAGAGTCTTATTTGTCACCCTCGGTCGAGAACTGTGGCATCATAGCTCATAACAACCTCAAACTCTTGGACTCAAGTGATACTTTTGCCTCAGCCTCCTGAGTAGTTGGGACTATAGGTGTTCACCACAACATCTGGCTATTGTTATTTATTTATTTTTTTGACTGTCTGTGTGGGCTAGATTTTTTTTTTTTTTTTTTTTAGAGACAAGAGTCTCACTTTGTTGCCCTTGGTAGACTGCTGTAGCATCACAGCTCACAGCAACCTCCAGCTCTTGGGCTTAGGCGATTCTCTTGCCTTAGCCTCCCAAGTAGCTGGGACTACAGACACCTGCTACAACACCCGGCTATTTTTTATTGCAGTTTGGCTGGGGCCAGGTTCAAACCCGACACCCTCGGTATACCGGGCTCCTGCCCTACTCACTGAGCCACAGGCGCCACCTTCGGCTATTTTTAGATATGGGGTCTTGCTCTTGCTCAGGCTGGTCTCCTGCCTGTGAGGTCAGGCAATCCACCCTCCTCGGCCTCCCAGAGTGCTAGGATTACAGGCATGAGCCACTGTGCTTGGTCCCAATGCACTCTTATGGATGCCACTTATAAACTTTAGACAAAATTATACATCTGTGTAACCAAAATATAAATAAATACATAAAATCATCCCAGATATTCCCTATATGTATCTTTCCATTCGGTAACCAACTCCCCCAGATAACCAACCCTACTTATAATTAACACCATAGTTTATTGTTTCCTATTTTAGAATTTGTGTCGCTATGTGATCATGATGGAAGTTTATTCTATTGTTCACGCCTCAATCTACATAATGTAAAAGTTCTATTTTATGACACACACACTTGTGTGACTTAGAAATATTTTAAGAGCAGTTAAGTAACATACATTTATTAATATGTTTTACTTTTCACTAAAGAAATTTGATCAAATATCAAAATTTTATAAAAATATTTGTTTTCTAAAGCAGAAAATACTCCAGTTACCAGGAATCTTTTATACTTCATTCACTTAAAACTGTTATTTATTCTTTTATACACAAAAAGACTGGAAACTTTTATCTTGGCTCTGTGCCTGTAGCACAGTTACAGCACGAGCCACATGCACTGAGGGTGTGTGTTCAAACATAGCCTGGCCAGCTAAACAACAATGACAACTGCAACAAAAAAGTAGATGGGCCCTGTGCTCCCAGCTACTTGGGAGGCTCAGGCAAGAGAATCGCTTCAGTCCAGGAGTTTGAGGTTGCTGTGAGCTGTGATACCATGGCACTCTACCTAGGTCAAAATAGTGACACTCTGTTTGAAAAAAAAAAAGAAAGAAAGAAGGAAAGAAAAAACAGCTTTTATCTTTTTTTTTTTTGATAGAGTCTCACTCTGTCACCCTGGTTAGAATGTCACAGCATCATAGCTCACAGCAACCTTAAACTCTTGGTCTCAAGAGATGCTCTTGCCTCAGCGTCCCCGGGGTAGCTGGGACTACAGGCGCCCGCCACAACGCCCGGATAGGTTTTCATTTTTAGTCGAGACAAGGTCTCACTCTTGCTCAGGCTGGTCTTGAACTTCTGAGCTCAAGCAATCCACCCGCCTCCACCTCCCAGAGTGCTAGGATTATAGGCATAAGCCACTCTGCCCGGCCCCCAAAACATTTTTCGTTATTAAATTTGTGCAGAAACCTAGCGAGCAATTTCCTGCTATTTGATGTAAACTATTACTTTTAATACAAAATTTATCTACATGGATTCGAATGGTAATTATTATAATTTACATGAATTAACTCAGGTAAATTAGTTAAATCTTCATATATTATATATCTTCACATATATTAAATCTTCATATATATTACTCTTTTTAAATATTAATAATAAACATTTTAAATTTATATTACACATTCTTTGACAAATGTAGCATGTAAAGAGCTAAGTGGTGCAATGTTTAGGCAGAGAAGAAATATGTGTGTGGAAAGGGATGGAGAGAATAAAGGCCATTACAAGTGGGGCTAGAAAAACTTTGACAATTATCATGTCTCTATCATTGACCTTGTAGAACAAAATTACCATCAGATTCAGCATTAAGTGATCTTTGAACTTTAAGAAAAATAAAATCAGGAAGATTTTCGAATATGTAGTAACTACTGAACATAGGTGTGCACAGGAAAGAATAGGATCAGGCTATCTGGGCTCAGCGCCTGGAGCTTAGTGGCTAGGGCACCAGCCACATATGCTGGAGTTGGCTGGTTTGAATCTGGCCCAGGCCTGCCAAACAACAATGCCAACTACAACCAAAAAATAGCTGGGCCTTGTGATGGCATCTGTAGTCCCAGCTACTTGGGAGGCTGAGGCAAACGGATTCCTTAAGCCCAAGAGTTGGGGTTGCTGTGAGCTATGACGCCATAGCACACTACTGAGAGCAACATAGCGAGACTGTCTCAAGAAAAAAAAAGATCATGTGATCTGGAATGAATTGTAGAAATCCTCCATCATGACCACCAACTTTTTTTTTTTTTGCAGTTTTTGGCTGGGGCTGGATTTGTATCCCCTACCTCCAGCATATGGGGCCAGCACCCTACTCTTTTCAGCCACAGGCGTTGCCCTATGACCACCAATTTTTGATAAAATAAAAATAAATTTAATAGAACATGGACCCAACCAAGAACTGATTTTACAGATTGTGGAAAATCTATTTCACATGATGGCCTCAAAATTTCTCTTATCGGCTCGGCGCCTATAGCTCAACCGGCTAAGGCGCCAGCCACGTACACCTAAGGTGGCGGATTCGAATCCCCAGCCTGGACCTGCCAAACAACAATGACGGCTGCAACCAAAAAATAGCCGGGTGTTGTGGCGGGCGCCTGTGGTCCCAGCTACTTGGGAGGCGGAGGCAAGAGACTGGCTTGAGCCCAGGAGTTGGAAGTTGCTGTGAGCTGTAATGCCACGGCACTCTACCCAGGGGAACAGCTTGAGGCTCTGTCTCAAAAAAAAAAATTTTTTTTTTCTCTTATCATGAGTTGAGCATGGAGACTGGCTTATGTATTCCATGGAATCCTTATCTTTACTTTGTTTTCCATGATACTTTTATACATTATCATGGGTTTTCTATAAGACAATCATGGTATCGCTAGTAAATGGCAAAACTCAAGACTTCAAATTCTCATCCTTTTTTGGGTTAAGTTTCTCTAAACACCTCCAATATAATGTCAAATATTAGTAACCATATATGTTATTCTAGTTTTATTCCTGCCTCAGACTCCAGAGTAGCTGGGACTACAGGTGCATGCCACATCTGGCTATTTTTCTTTCTTTATTTTTTTGACTATGAGGATAGGATTTTTTTTTTTTAGAGACAAGAGTGTTAGTTTGTTGCCCTCAGTAGAGTGTTGTGGCATCACAGCTCACAGCAACCTCAGGCTCTTGGGCTTAGGCAATTCTCTTGCCTCAGCCTCCCAAGTAGCTGGGACCACAGGCACCGGCCACAATGCCTGGCTAGGTTTTGTTGCAGTTTGGCTGGGGCTGGGCTCAAACCTGCCACCCTTGGTATATGGGGTTTGTGCCGTATTCACTGAGCCCCAGTCTCTGCCTCCGGCTATCTTTAAAGACTATGTCTTGCTCTTGCTCAGGCTGGTCTTGCACCTGTGAGCTCAGGCAATCCACCCTCCTCGGCCTCCCAGAGTGCTAGGATTACAGGCATGAGCCACTGCACCCGGTCCTAATGCACTCTTATGTATACCACTTATAAACTTCAGACAAAATTATACATCTGTGTAACCAAAACACAAAGAAATACATAAAATCATCCCAGATATTCCCTATATGTATCTTTCCATTCAGTAACCAACTCCCCCAGATAACCAACCCTACTTATAATTAACACCATAGTTTATTTTTTTCCATTTTAGAATTTGTGTGGCTATGTGATCATGATGGAAGTTTATTCTATTGTTTACACTTTCAATCTACATAATGTAAAAGTTCTATTTTATGACACACACACTCATGTGACTTAGAAAATATTTTAAGAGCAGTTTATTAATATGTTTTACTTTTCACAAAAGAAATTTGATCAAATATCAAAATTTTATAAAAATATTTGTTTTATAAAGCAGAAAATACTCCAGTTACCAGGAATCTTTTATACTTCATTCACTTAAAACTGTTATTTATTCTTTTATACAAAAAATGACTGCAAACTTTTTATCTTAGCGCAGTGGTTACAGCGCCTGCCCCATACACTGAGGGTGCAGGTTCAAAACTGGCCCGGGCCACCTAAACAACGTGAACGGCAACAAAAAATATCCGGGCCCTGTTGTGGGCACCTGTGCTCCCAGTTACTTGGGAGGCTGAGGCAAGAGAATCGCTTCAGTCCAGGAGTTTGAGGTTGCTGAGATCTCTGACACCATGGTACTCTACCCAGGACAAAATAGTGAGCCTCTCTTTTAAAGGAAAGAGAGAGAGAGAGAGAACAACTTTTTTTTTTTTTTTTGAGACAGGAGCCTCAAGCTGTCCCCCTGGGTAAAGTGCCATGGCCTCACAGCTCACAACAACCTCCAACTCCTGGGCTCAAGTGAGTCTCCTGCCTCAGCCTCCCAAGAAGCTGGGACAATAGGCACCCACCACAACGTTCGGCTATTTTTTGGTTGCAGCTGTCCTTGTTGTTCGGCAGGCCCCGGCTAGATTCGAACCTGCCACCTTGGGTGTATGTGGCTGGCACCTTAGCCACTTGAGCCACAGGAGCTGAGCCGAAGGAACAACTTTTATCTTTTTTTTTTTTTTGATAGAGACTCACTCTGTCACCCTGGATAGAATGTCACATTTTTAGGTTTACATTTTTAGTTGAGACAAGGTCTCACTCTTGCTCAGGCTGGTCTTGAACTTCTGAGCTCAAACAATCCACCCACTTCCACCTCCCAGAGTGCTAGGATTATAGGCATGAGCCACTCTGCCTGGCCCCAAAACTTTTTTCGTGGCTCGGCGCCTATAGCTCAACAGGCTAAGGCGCCAGCCACGTACACCTAAGGTGGCGGGTTCGAATCCCCAGCCTGGACCTGCCAAACAACAATGACGGCTGCAACCAAAAAATAGCCGGGCGTTGTGGCGGGCGCCTGTGGTCC
>CAUYTI010066073.1:0-15530 GCA_963575145.1 Galago senegalensis
AGTTATAGCTTTCTTATGATAGCTAAAAATTTGTTTCATAATAGGGTTGAGTACATTGGACACTTTTTCTTCCATTTCTGAGATACTTTGCTAAGAAGAATATTTTCCAGCTCCATCCATGTAAACATGAAAGAGGTAAAGGCTCCATCTTTCTTTCCCTTTCTTAACATGCGTACATTTTTAGGCATCCTCTGTATATAGAAGCTCTACAAACCAGTAAAAAACCAAAAAGGCAAACAAATTTTAAAAATGGATAAAAGAAAAGGCACTCGGGAAAATAAGCTGCCCCCCCCCAAAACATCTAGCTCAGCATCATCAGTCTTCAGGGACATACAAAATAAAACACCATAGTGAGATACCACTGCCTGTCTAAAGTGTGTTTAACAATGGCTCTTAAACGCCTCTCAGGACAACCTGGTAAAGATATGAACCAGCTGAATTCTCACACACTGCTAGGAAGAAGGCAAATTGGTATGACTACTTTGGAAACTCTCTGGCAGTATTTATTACTACATACGTTAATAATGACTATAAACATATCCTATAACCCAGCACTTCTACTCCTAGGTATATACTTAATAAAAATAAGTACATATAGTCACTGGAAGATAACTAACTCAAATGTTCATAGCCAGACTGGAAGCAGCCCAGTGTCCACCAACAATAGAACAGATAAATAATTTATGGCATATTTATACAATGGAATATTAGAACACAATGAACAAACTCTTGCTAAGTGCCACAACACAGATGAATCTCGCAGATGTAACGTTGAGCCAGAAAAGCCAGATACAACATTCATATGCTATGTTATTTCCTTATATAAAGTTCACAAACAGATCAAAGGACTCAAAGCAATAGAGGTCAGCAGTGGTTATCTTTGGGCACAGCAGGGTCCAGCAAGGGAGGCTTCCAGAGTGCAGGCAATGTTCTCTGTCTTGATTTAGGTCAGCGGTTCTCAACGTGTGGGTCATGACCCCTTTGTGGCATTGAAAATACATCCTGCATATCAGATATTTACGTTATGATTCATAACAGTAGCAAAATTACACTTGTGAAGTAGTTATGAAGGAGCAATGAAAATAATTTTATGGGTGGTGGTCCCACAACATGAGGAACTGTATTAAAGGATCGCGGCATTGGGAAGGTTGAGAAGCACTGATTTAGGTGGTTGAGTTCACTTTGTGAAAATTTACTGTGCTCTGTCTACACTTAGGATTTATGCACTTTCTGTTTATATATTTTATTTCATTTAAACGTTTTGCCAAGAAAATAAAGGCCGTGTTAGAGGATGCCATCTAGCTTGGAATGGGTTTCTTGTTTGGAAAAATAATTAGCTTTGCAGTCCTTCACTCGTGACTGATAGTTGTGGCATTCAGCAGGTCTACTAGAATCTACTGACCAAACAGAGCTCTGAGTAAACAGATGTCACAGAAGGCAGTAGGTGGGGAGTGAGCTGTTTGTTTTCTACTTGTATTTGTTTAGGGCGGTATTAGCAGCAGTGGTAAGTGTATCTTCTCATGTTGATTCTGGAATTTGCTCTTTTCATGCCTAGAGTCATTCTCATCTCCATCTTCAATTCATCTAGTTCATCTTTTGATGAATGCCGACTATGTCTGTGTCGTAATTTCCAATGGCTACGTTGGAGTTATTCATAAGTAACTTGATGAAATAGTGTGGCCTCTGTGATTTTTTGTTCACAGTTTCTGAAACTCGATTTAACTAGGCTTATGCATTTATATGTGGAAATTAATGACCCTGATGAGTATTTGGGTGGCATTTTACTTAAAGCCTATGTGAGAATTATATGCACCACAGCCTTGTAAGAGAGGCACCACATTTCTTTGACTTTGTCAAGAAGGAAACTCTATGACTTAGTTACACAACACAGCTGGCAAGTGGTAGGAGCAAGGCTGAATATCCACATCTTTGAACTCTGATTGCATGCTCTTCTCACTCTACTATCCTTCCTCTTCTGGATCAGGAATGCTGATCAATATGCAAAAGTTGGTAAGAATTATTAGGTGGTTCCACTAACTCCCAAACCTTTCCTATAACTTAGTATTTAATAACCTGCCAAATATTGACCCATGTTATGTCTTTGGTAAGCAGGAAGTTGTCTAACCCTTTCTTTCTAGTTTTTAAGACATTTGCACTTAAATTAGGAAAGGCAAGGAGATTTGATGACTGTAGATAATTATGGAACAAGACATAGATCTGTCAGGAAAATTTGGGGATTTTGGGTAAGTAAATTATGTGTACCAGAAATGGAAGCATAAACATTGTCATGTGTGATACATCTGGACCTGGAAGCCTTAGGCAGTAAGAAATGAAAATTCAATAGTGAGTCCAGATGACCAGTTTCCTCAGAGCAGAAACCCAAGGCCTGGCCAGCTTGTCCTCGTAAGCCCTGGTACTACTTTGATGGCCTGTGAGGGTGGGCAGGAGAGGTCCTCTCTGAGCACTCATCTTTTCCAATTCTGAATTCGCCTCTGCCTTCCCTATCCAGTCCCACCATCTCCCCATTCAGTGTAGCCACAGCCACTGCTCTCAGCCTCACTGAGGCAGTTGTTATGTTTCTTCAAATTCCCAAGATTCTTTTTCTATTACTCCTGTGGTCATTTCAGAAATAAATAATAATTGTTTGCTATTGTGTACAAGGCACAGTGCTAGGTGCTGTGAAATACACAAAAATGAGCAGAACCAGACCTAGCTTTCAAGAAAGTTAAATTTTGGGGCAGCGCCTGTGGCTCAAAGGAGAAGGGTGCTGGCCCCATATGCGGGAGGTGGCGGATTCAAACCGGCCGACCAAAAACTGCCCCCACCCCCAAAAAAAGAAACTTAAATTTTAACAAAGGGATAGGAAAAATAAATCTGTGTCCTAAATCCTGTCTTATTCATGAAAGTATTTGGTTCTTTCCTCCTACCTGACTTCTTGTTGGAGAAGATAATGATGCTCTTGCATTTTATTTCCTCTAAGCCTCTGATTGATTAAGAAGTTAAGTACCAAAAGTAGATTAGCACTAGCAAAATTGAAAGCTTCTGAGTTGTCTAGCTCGTGGCCATGCGCCTAGGTACCAAACTCTATGTACTTTACACACAGGCCTTCAGTCAAAGCCTACTTTATTTTACAAAAGTTTGGTTATCTGAGTTTCTGGTTCATTATTTTAAGAAGCAGCAAATTAGCCATTGCACAAACTGAGAACAATAAATGTCCGCTGCTATTTTCTATTCAAAGCATTCAGATTTAATAGTTGCTAGTCTCTAGAATAATGGTATAAAATCATAAAACTATAATACATGCCAGTTGGAAGCCATTAAAGTAGGGTGCAAACTGCTTTCCCTGCCACTACAGCCTTTGAAGGCACAGCTTTGTTGTTGAACAGAAAGGTTAATTTTAATAATAACAAATCATTACTGTAATGAGTCATTATGAGGTCACATTAACATCTATGGATCCCACTGTAAAAGGCAGGAGAGTATGAATATATTTTAGAAAAAAAATCATCAAAGACGAGACTGTAAGAAATTACATAAATCATATAAAGTAGTAGTACTAAAGTATTGCCTTACTAAATATTATTTCAAAATAGGTAAACCACCTGTTAGGAATTGGGATTGGGGGGGGGCAAAATCCTATCTCTAAAATGAAAGTAAATATTAGATGATTATTATGCATGTAATTTCAAAGATATTTACTGCTTTATAATAATCAATTTTTCTTAAATTTTATCAGACAAAGGTGTTATGCTAACTAATTTTATCTGGCTCATCAAATTTAAGATGATTTTTAAGATTTTTAGTTGTACCGAATTTCATGTCTTCATTTCTTTAATAAAAAAAGAAAAGGAAGCCTTCTATCATTAGAAATGAAGAATAAGAAATTCATTGGCAATGTATTGAAGCATACAGATGAAATCATAAATGTAGTTTGTTTGTGATGAAAATCTCGAGGGTCCCCTCATGTAATTTACTTGGAAATGAAATATAAATTCAGTGTACACCAACAGTTCTTTTAAATTATGGTGCTGTTCCGAACGTACAATTGGACTACATTAGCTTCCCGTCTCCTGCATTTTCACTTCTATTTTTATTCATTCCTCTGTATCCCAGTTGCTATTTTAAGATACTTCTAATGACCAATCATTGTGAACTTGGAGGCATCTTCTTTCCTATGCATGTTTTCTTAATTAATAAAGATTATACTTATTTCTCAGTATTTCTCAGGAAAATTACCCTCATTCAACTAAATTTATGAAGGGGGACTCACAATAACTATTATTTATTGAGCAGCGTTTTCATGATATGATCTCATTTAATCTTTCCAACGGTCCTGTGAAGTAAATAATTTAAATATCAGACTGAGGGAAATTATGGGACTTCCCAAGGTCACAGAACGAGTCACTGACAGAGTTGGTACGTCCCAGTCTTCCTCTCCCCAGATGTCAGCCACTGACTAGCCGCTCAGGATTCTCAGGGCCTCATATATTTTAGGGTCTAGTTGGGATGAGCTGGTGGGGGCAGGAGACTAAGGAATAGAGGTCAGGTGTGCTCCTCAGTGCAGCCATGGAGTATGGGGAGTCGGCTAGAGATAATCTCTCTAGAGGCCGTGCTGGTGAGGCCGTGCTGGTGTCACTGGGGAGAGGTACCTGCAGCTGGACTACCTGGATTCAGGTCCTGGCTCTGCCATTTACTAGCTATGTTGCCTTGGGCACATCACCTGCCCTCTCTGTGCCTCAGTTTCCTCCTTTGTAAAATGGCACTAACTACTTTCTTGATAGGATTGTTGCAAGGATTAAGTAAATTAATGTGTAAATTTCTAACTTATGAGTTACTGTGAACGCTTTCTAGCGTAAGTCATCAGTACTCAGTAAATGTTCAGTGTTACCGTCACCGTCATTGGCATCAGTCTCTTCAAAGCAAGCAAAACCTCCCTCCCCTTCCCACTGCGGGCAATTCCAGCTTCCTCTCTGCCACCTGGCTGGCACGTTTTCTTGTGAGAGTTCCTTGAAGCAAAGGAAGCTGTTCATCTTTTCCTTTGGGGAACCAAAGGCTGGTTATTCTTTTACAAGTGACAGAAGAGAAAGAGAAAAAAAAAATACATTTGGGGATTTTTCCCCCTATGTTTCCTGTAGCAGTCAGGACAGAAATTAGTCGCTCAGAAGATTATCCTGCCACCTTTGCTTAAATGGGATACATAGTATGACCTATAAGATAACAGTGGAAAAACTCTAATCACTTACTTAAACCTGCCTCAGACTAAAATTTTTAGACGCCTTAGAGGTGGGTGGGCATATTAAAAGAGAGCAGGTCTTTTCAGTAGAACCCTGAGCAAATGTGTATTGATTAACTTAATTAAAGGATGATTATAACTTGTGCACTGTACTGTGTGTTATCTGACTATGTGGTTCTGAGGGATCTTTAACGCATGTGTGCTAATGGCCTTGTCTTTTAAACCAGCATGAATTTGAGGTTCTTTCATTAATTTGGTAATCAAAATAATTGTCAAGAACACAGAAGGTAAAAAGCAAGAATTTTCTTTTGCAAGTAAAGTAAAACACTTCGAACCGTTTTTAGTGATATTTCTCCGTGGAGTTTGGTTCAAAGAGATTCTGTTTTTCGAATATTAAGAACAAGAGCTCTTTAGCTTTTATTTATTCTTCTGATCTAAATTCCCAGCTCCGGCTGGGGTTGTAGGTCATGAAAATTTGACTGGGCCATTTATTTGGGAAACCTCCTGTGTCAGTTTCCTTTAGGTCATTCTTTGGGACCAGACTCCGGGAAGAAAGATTCTCTAATCTTCTTTTTGGAGTCCAGAGGCCTATCTGCTGCCATCCAGGAAACCGAATGAGAAGAGGGTGGAGAGGGGCCAGGGACGCTTGGCATTCAGGATGTGTAAATTGACTTTGTATCTCTTTTTCCCCACCTTTATTCATACTGTCTCCCAGTCCAGAGATCCTCTATTTTGTTCTTTGCAGGAAATAAACCTTCAGATTTGTTGCCAGCACGGAAGAGAGATAGTTGCCCAATGGGAGAAAGGACCTGGAGCTCTGACTACGACTTAAATAGAGTTTCAAGTAATTCCCGTATTAACCACCCCCTCTCTTTTAGCCCCACATCTAGATACAAAGTGTGTCCAATCTGCTTTCCTTGCCTAAAAGTGAATCCTCCCGCATTCCTGCTCCCTGCGCCTTTTCTCAGTAGGCCTCCCTGCCTCTCCCAGCAGACGTCTGGTGAACTATGGAATACCCACACGCCCCTTCTTTCCTTCTACCCATGCTCTAAAGATCTAAATTTTCTACTTACCCTCCCTGAAGGCCTAACTCAGATCCCAGCTTGTCTATGAAACCGTTGTACAGCATCCTAGGTCACGATGGATTGCACCTATAGACACCTTTGCTCTCCTCTTTGCATCTTTGCTCTCCTCTTCAAGAAAACTAAAACTAGGCTGTGTTCCCCTTCATGTCAGACCTTGCCTGATAACTTCTTGTTCCAATTTGCAATACGATACAGTGGAAAGAGCAGACCTTGGAGTAGGACAAGCCTGGGGGCAGCTCTGTGCTCCATCGCTGACTAGCTGTGTTGTCATAGGCCAGGAATTTCATCTTTTTGTAGCTAAAATAAGACATATGAGGACCAAATGTAATGCAGTATGTGGACCTGCTTAGCATAACCCCTGGCATAGGGGAGATATTTAATAAAGTTAAATATGCCCTTCTGTCCTCACATCTCCTTAACACATAGCTTTCCTTGTAATAGCTGCTCAAGAAATATTCACTAAATGATTGTTCTGGAAAAAGGACTTGTAGGGGTCCTTCATCAGACATAGCTGTGCTATTTGTCCGTATCCAAACTGAACCACATCAGCTATAGCAGGAAAGTAGAATTCCTTCTTTAAACTAGAATTTTATGGCAGGAAGTGCTTGTCTTTTGAGTAAGGAAACACAGGAGAGCAGAAACACAGTGTTCAATAAACCTGGAAAGGTTTCAGTCTCAGTATTGGCTTTCCCAGAGCCAACCCGAGGCTTACAGCTGTGCTTCCTTTTTGCAATTATAAAAGTGAGAACTGTGCTAACTAACTTCCAATTCAGCCCACAGCCTGCCGCTTGAGATTAGGACGCTAGCTGATTTTTTGACCTAAGGTGCTCTGCTATGTAGGGTTGCCAGTTATAATTGTATGCTCAGGTGTCAATTAGCAAAACAGCCAGTATTTAGCAGTTCGGGATAATGGGATGGAGCTTGCACTAATCTTTCAATTTGATAAGCATTTGACAAGTGCGTTACACATAAAATTGTATATTGTGCTACATCTACTAAAGGTTATATAGGAAGAGCTGCAAATTAAGTAATTTTAAGTGTGCATCCATTTAGGAATTCATGAATTTTCAAATATTACTAGAATCTTAAGCAATAAAAAAAAAAGGCAGAAAGTTTTCCACTACAAGAGTTTTTATTTACACACACACACACACACACCCCTCCCCTCATCTCTTTATCCTCAAATAACAAGAATTTAAAATAGAGTTACCTCATGGAACAGCTATATAGAAAGGCATTTAGTAGAAAATACTTTCTGAGCATGAGACTCTGTACCTGACTCTGGGGAAAGCTTACTGAGTGAAATAGAATGTCTTTCTCCAAAGATTGCCAGCTGCCTATGATATTTGATTTTTTTCTTCGCTTGTATCAGAGCTTTCCATGCAGATTTTTCTTTGTGCCATATCCAGCTGTGTCCATAAATGGTTTTCATCAACTGATTGAGCTGTAACTTCTTTTTACACAGGTTATTACTGTGACTAACCTAAAGTACATCATTTTATGAAAAGTCCTCTATTCTTTCTGTGAGTAAAAACTTTTGTAGAATAGGAAAAGAAGATGCAAGACCTCACTTAGGGCTCATAGGGTGGGTGAGAAGGTTCAGCAGTGTTCTTCTGTCTGCCACACGTGGCCACTGCCAGGTTGGAGGACTCAGATTCAGCCCTTTTCTGGGCTCGTCTGCCACACGTGGCCACTGCCGGGTTGGAGGACTCAGACTCAGCCCTTCTCTGGGCTTACCTTCTCAAGCTCACTCTGTTTCACACTTGACCTCCTTCTCCATTCATCAGATTCGAGGGGGTGCCTGCTTTCCACAAACTCTGTCATTTTTGTTTGTTTCCCCCTTTCTCTATTTCCTAGCTGTGCTAAATTTGGGATGTTGTGAAGATCAAAGTCTCCAGATCACCATCCACTTAGTCCCAGGGCTCCAGAGAGCCAGTTGTTGAATTTTCAGAAATTTTGTGATCTGGTTTTTGAGGACAGCCATTATTAAAAAGTAAATTCTGTTAAAATTACAAAGATAAGAAATATTCAGACTCATCATTTCTTGATATTTTAATTACATTTTATTATTATCCATGCTTTGGAGTTTATCCTCTGCCTTTATAATAGCTGGTGGCAGAAATAATATGTGATTAGTGATACTGTGCGTCTCTTCCCAAGTCTCAGTTCAGTGACATCACCTTGGTAATTTGAAGTTGGCCTGGGGGAGACTATTTACACCTCTGAAACCAGGAAACACTGCAAATCAGAGCTCTCCCATTTCCCTGGAGAGCTGGTTGTTGAACAGTCACCAGCATACCACGAGTTCGGCTCTCCCATTTCTGCCAGTCACTGATGACTTGAGCCATACCGATAAAACCCTTATCCTCAAGATGGCGAAACTTCCTCCAAGAAGGTTGTAGCTACCTTACTTTTCCTTCTTTTTTTTTTTTTTCATCCTTATGAACACCCAGCCCAGAGTTTTGCTCTGGATCCATGGGTGCTCCTAGGCTGCCCTTCCCTCTGTCCTGCTTTGCCCCAATAATCAGTCATTAATTTCTCTTTCTCCACCTCTGGCTACCTCACCTTCCTTTCTTCCTGTTCCTCCTCTAGCAGCAGAGGCTCTGGGGAAGACACACGGGCTGGCTTTAAATCTGGCTGCACCATTTACTTACTGGCTGTGTTACCTTGGGATTGTTACTGAACTTACTGTGCTTTGGTTTCATCATCTGTAATAGTTTCTACCTCCTAGAGCTGTTACAGGGATTAAATGAGCTAATAATTTTAAAAGCACCTAGAATGACACCTGGCATATAGAAAGCCGTATATACATAATTAGTTAATAAACACTTGTATTTGTTACTCAGCCCTTGTCTACAGGCTTGTTATATGATAGAGTTAAAGACCTATGAACACCAGAAAATAGAAGGCAAGGCAAATAGCCTAGGGTTGTAATACAGGAATAGGAGCTCCAGGGAACCAGAAAAAAGGTAAATGAAATAAACCAGAAGAAATGTAGAGATCAGGAAGGGAGACAGATAAGAAGAAAAAACATTACATTACAGAATAATCTGCAAAATACATAAAAATAGGCTATAACATATATAATATGAATTTTTAGCACTGTATTTCAAATATATCCACCAGGAAAATAAAGGGGTATTTTTATAAATGCACAGGAAATTTCTATTTTGATTTTGGCAATTAAATCGATTTGGGTCTTCATTCGAGGCAGAAATTTGGAAGTCCCATATTTAAGGTACTCAGGCTAAATCTAATGTGTCTTGAACAAGAGCCATGTGGTCAGAATGAAAGATGTGTGTCCACATCTACCAGAAATGCGTGCCCAGGAGCTGAAGCACTCGTTTGTCTGGCCATCTGGAAATCTCCAGTGATCTAGGAACTTAATTTTACCCTCATTTTTGGAATAAAAGGGAAACAATAAAAGGAGAAAATGGGCAGCAGGAACATTGTACTTCTCATTTAAAAAAAATCTCAGTGATAAAAAGAGCAGAGAGGTTTAAAAGAAAAAATGAGAAACCATTAAAATGATTAGAATACGCTGTATTTTATGGTGGGCTCAATTGTTTTCAGTTACATGAGAACTGTGGTAATTTTATGAATCATTAGAATTTTCTTTCCAAATTACATCTCCATGTTCTTACAATGTCTCCTAGGTAACCCTCAGTAAGAGGTTGTTGAACGATTTTAATACTTTCAAGTTTCGTCTTAATTTTGTATTAAAAAAAAAATCCAAAGATAAAATCATGACAGCTGAGTCCTTGTGTATTTGGCTTTTCCTACTTTTTAAAACATATGAGCCTGTATCTGTTTTCACCCACAGTCTAGTGAGCAACTTGAGAATGTATGAACCCCTAGCTTGATAGAATGATGATATTCCATTTGAAAGCAAAAACTCTCCCACCCCACCCAAAGTTAAAACAGTCACAACAGTCGAACGTTGTCTTTGGCATCTGTCTCATCAGGCAGAGCCATCTGCAAACATGTCCTGTGCTAATGACGCCTCAGACCCCGTTTCTAGAGCTATGGTCCCCAAAAGCCAGTCTGTTAACCCAGGCCAGCTGATCCAGCATGTCATCCATAGGAAAATGGGTAAAATAAGGTCAAAGTTGTGAGTAGTGTGTTTGTGTGCATGTAGGGCACAGTGTGCGTGCCTGCTTGCGTGTGTGTGTGTGTGTGTGTGTGTGTGAAGAGTTTATTTTCTTGGTAGAGACTGTTCTTTTTTCCCAAGATATTATTTTCCTTCCATGTTTTGGTGTTAACAACATTTGCACTTTTATGAAAATAATGGTATTGGAGATGACCTGCTTTTGTTCGGTTTCGTTTTAAACATCCCTCCTTGGTTAAATAAAAAGTTAGATTCATTTTTTTCCTGGTTAATGAAATCCTAATGTCTGGAAAGTAGTCTACCTTCTAGTTGTTGGCTCCATCCTTCCCACAGGCGTAGGTATTTTCCTGAGTGAAGAGATCAGCTTACAATGCAATGCAGGAACGCGTCCATATTCTGATTTTAAAGCACTAACCGTTACTGGATTTGGGAGGAAAGCTGTGTCCCTGGGCCGAGCATGGGTGGTCCCACTCTCACACACACTCAGGCAGGATGCTGTGGAGTTTAGTTCATCAGGATGCCCTGTGGCAGTTACCAATCTCAATCAGCCCATCTTCACAAACAATGTCCTTTGATAAGTAAAACCTAGAAAAAAATAAGTGTAAATGACTCATCTCCTGTAAACTCAGGGGATGATTTAAAGCCTCAGTTTACTTTACGGTGGGCAGGCTGGGGATGTTACCTTGGGTCATGAAGACTATCCCACCTCTTGCAAATGAAGAAAAGGAGAACGACTTGTTTAATATCCCAAAGGCAGTCAATGTTAAACCCGTTTGGAGCCCAGGTCTTCTGTTTGCTAGTAATTACATTTTTGCCCACTGGCGCGTTTTGTTTTGCTTAGCATGGAAAGGTCATATAGAGCAGTTAAATTTATTTTTGGAATGAGTTAGAATGCTGGGTGTGCAACAGCCAGTTTCGATAAAAACAAGAACTACTGTTTAAAATTCACTAGTTCTTCTCAAATATTATTGTCTCTCCCAGTATGGGGCCCGTCTGAGCTCCATCTCCACCCTTGAACAAATTTCCCCCCGCGTGTGCACGCTTGCATGCTTGCTCGCACTTTCTCTCCCCCAAACAGTTCCATATGTTCTGTTTACTAGAAGCCAAGCTCCCTGCTCATTTTCCTCCATAGCGGGCTCCGATCTCACCTCTGAGATGCAGGCGTAACTGAGGCTGAAACAATTTGTAGGGCAACTTGTCAGCATAATTGATTATTATATGGTGTGAGCGACCAAAGACAGGTGAGCCGGCACAGAGCGGAACAAATGTGTATATAGTAGGCTCTCCCACTGGATCCAGCCGCACTTCCTCCCTGACACGTTGATTTATATATTTGTAGCTCTTCCCTAATGAATCGTGCCCCAGTGTGGGTCATTGGAACTTCCTGCTGAATAGACCCTGCCTTTGCTAGCAAAAAGAAGAATGGTAAAGGTTATGCTCTGCAAATTGGGGGATTTATTTTTTGGCTTTAAAAGAAGTGGCTGAGGATGTGTACTCTAAAAAGACAACATAATCACGTGAAATGCTTGAATAACATCACTAGGCAAGAGAGGGGCTTCTGCAACACGGCAGAACTACTTGGAGTGGGAAGAGAATCTGAGAAATATAAAGAAAGGAAAGCGTTTCTGGCCGCCTTTGGCTTGATGTTCTTGAGTTCTTTGAAAACCTTTTTCTAGTGTTATACTTGTTCCTTGACGCTGCCTGAAGTGTGAGACTTGCCATAAAACAGGGATGTTAATGACTGCTCTGCCTTCTCACAATCTGTTGGGATATCGATTGAGATATTTGTGAAGTACTCTGAGTTCCCAGGAAGAAGGGTGTTAGAAAATGCTGTGGTGGCGTTTCTAGAAAGGCATGGAAAATTATGCTAAAACATAATTTCAGAAAGCTGAGTTTGAAGCCAGGCTGAATGATAGCCTGATTCTGTATGGGAATCGTGGGGACTTCTTCCCTTCTTCCTTCTGTCTTAGGTATCAGTTCTGGGTGAACCCAGAGGAAAGGGGTTGAGGAGGGTGGGAGGAGGGAAGACCCTTGCAGGCCTACAACTGCTCTTGTGAGTCTCTCAGGGGCAGGCAGTGGAGCGCCCTGCATCTCCAGGACAGTCCAGCAGAACAGTCTGTCTGCTAACAGCAGGAGCGTCCAGTGTTCATTTGCTGTCCCAACTCCATGCTGTCCACTGCAGAGTTACTTCAGACTGTTCTCTCCCTGACAAATGTCTCTACCGTTAGTCTCTCTTTCCTTGCCACATGTATCTTCGTAGCTGCCTCCATACCTGTTTTTAGTCTTACCAACTCCACCGTCATCTGAAGGTCACAGTAACTGTTTTCCACAGGCATGCTCAGACCATGATATACCTGCCACTATGGTCCTAAAGAGATGGAAGTCATCACCTACTGTTTCCGCGTTTTTAAGTTTTTGGTGATCCAGATATGGGCTCTGGATTCAGGCTGCCTGGGTCCAAACCCTGGCTGACACTGTAACTTTCTAGTTGTGTGACTTTGCACAACTCTTTGACCTCTTAGTACTTCTGTTATCTCAACTGTAAAATAGGGCTAGTCATGGTACCGACTTTAGAAATGGTTAAATGAAATCTGTGAGGGGTTAGATATGCGTAGAAAGCACTTAGACCTATCTGTGGCACATGTCGTAATCTCCAGTTTTGGTTATTTATCCCCTTTAAACTAGAAACTCCAGGAGTACAGGGAATACGTGTGTGCATACACACATGTGTATATTTATAATCTCATCCCATCTTATTCCCAGAGCACAACATGATGCTAGTTCTAGTGCACAGTAGATGCTCAGTAGATTTTGGATGGATTGACAGAGGAATGATAGGGAGGTAGCCTATTCGAACATCCACATTTATATTATAATATAAATGCTATCTATATTTTTACAGGTGTATCCAAAATAAGAGAAAGGAAACAAGGGTATTTTACCTTGGTCAACAAGTCAAGTAGGGGTTAGAATTTGGTTATCTTTGAATATATCTCTTTCTCTGTAAGCTCATCTACATGTGTTCCTGTTTGTGCATTTTAACTCTCATGCTGTTTCATGTTACTAATTTTTTC
Organism: Galago senegalensis; assembly: GCA_963575145.1. Classification (NCBI taxonomy): domain Eukaryota; kingdom Metazoa; phylum Chordata; class Mammalia; order Primates; family Galagidae; genus Galago; species Galago senegalensis. Next base: position 13,501 of record CAUYTI010066073.1, read on the forward strand.
CTTTTCAGTAGATTACTTGTTATTTTAAAAAGAGTGTACAGGTTAGATTAAGGAAAAGAATGAAGAGTTTTTTTTAATTTGTGCGTAGACTGTAAAGATAATAATGTTGAGCCCTTTGAGAGCATGTAGAATATGCACTGGGGTAATAAAAATTCCTGGGGATACTGTGACCAGGTTCTTCTTTGTTCGCTGGAGGATTTCGTGAGTAGTTTTCTTTATTTTAAGGTCAGATGCCCTTTTTGAGACTGTTTTTCTTTCTTTCTTTCTTTTTTTTTTAAAAGACGTAGTCTCACTTCATTGCCCTTGGTAGGGTGCTGTGGAGTCACAGCTCACGGCAACCTCTAGCTCTTGGGCTTAGGCAATTTTCTTGCCTCAGCCTCCTGAGTAGCTAGGACTACAGGTACCCATCACAACACCTGGCTATTTTTTGTTGCAGTTTTGCCGGGGCCGGGTATAAACCTGCCACCCTTGGTATATGGGGGGTGGTGCCCTACTCACTGAGCCATAGGTGCCACCCAAGACTATTTTTACATAACTTAGCTTTCATCATATACTTTTATTATTATTGTGTTGCCTGCCTGCCTGCCTGCCTGCCTTCCTGCCTGCCTTCCTGCCTGCCTGCCTGCCTGCCTTCCTTCCTTCCTTCCTTCCTTCCTTCCTTCCTTCCTTCCTTCCTCCCTTCCTCCCTTCCCTTCCTCCCTTCCTCCTGCTCTTTTTTCTCTGTTAGATCCTCTTATTTCTCATGCCACTTCAGTGCTAGCCTCTACACTACTGCCTGGGCCAGTCAACCTCCTTGCTGTGAACTCTGACTTCTCCAGGCCTCCCCAATCTGTCCACCAAGTTCACCTTCATCTGATGCCATTTTTTCCAGAGGGGATACAATGTAGGATAGTAAAGAGAACATCAAATGGGGCATCAAAAGGCCTGAATACTTTTTTCCTTTCTAATCTCATTTTTTTTTCTTTCTTTTTTTTTTCTAGCTGTTTTTAAAGTTTCCTTTTTCACTGGTTTTCAACAATTTTATAAAGCTGTGACTTGCTATAGTTTTTGTCATCTTCTGTTTGAGGTTCATTGAGCTTCTTGGATCTGTGGGGCTTATAGTTTTCATCAAATTTAGAAAAAAATTTAACCATTATATCTTCTATTTTCTCTGTCTCCTACCTCCTTTGGACAGTGCAGCTGTGTGTGTATTAATATTTAATATAAGAGGCTGCTTGGTACCATCCCACAGTTTACTGCCTCTGTCTTATTTTTTTCATTCTTTGTTTTCTTTGAGTTTTATTTTAGATAGTTTCTATTGTTATGTCTTCCATTTCTATTCTTTTTTTTCCATATCTATTCTTGTAATATTCATGTTTTCCTTTGTGTTTTTCAACATGGGATCATATTTATAATAGTTGTTTTAGCCTTCTTGTCCGATGATTCCACTGTGTGTTGTCATTTCTGGGTCTGTTTCTCTTAATGGATTTTACTCTGTATGTATTTTCCCACTTCTTTCCATGCCAGATAATTTTTTATTGGATATTGGACAAGTGATTTTTCTTTTTGCATTATTGAACTTTGAGAACACATTTATTTAGAATTACTTTTATTATGTCAGGAAGATCTATACAGATTGTTTGCTCATATGGTCTTCCTCTCTTTCTCTCTCCCTCTCTCTCCCCCCTCCTTCCTTCCCTTCTCTCTTCTCTCTCTCTCCCTCTCTCTCCCCCTCCTTCCTTCCCTTCTCTCTCCCTCTCTCTCCTTCTCTCTCCCTCTCTCTCCTTCTCTCTCCCCCTCCTCCCCTCCCTTCTCTCTCCCTCTCTCTCTCCTTCTCTCTCCCCCCCTCCCCTCCTTCCTTCCCTTCTCTCTCCCTCTCTCTCTCCTTCTCTCTCCCCCCTCCTCCCCTCCTTGCTTCCCTTCTCTCTCCCTCTCTCTCTAAATCTCTCACCCCCCACCTACAATAAATCAAACAAAAATATAAAAAAAACAAAAAAAAAAAAAAAAAAAAAAAAAAAAAAAAAAAAAAAAAAAAAAAAAAAAAAAAAAAA
>CAUYTI010066078.1:0-14902 GCA_963575145.1 Galago senegalensis
ACAGGCGCCCGCCACAACGCCCGGCTATTTTTTGGTTGCAGCCGTCATTGTTGTTTGGCGGGTCTGGGCTGGGGATTCGAACCCACCACCTTAGGTGTACGTGGCTGGCGCCTTAGCCGGTTGAGCTATAGGCGCCGAGCCACTATTTGAGGAATTTGAAAGCAGAAATGGTCACTGTATTCTAAGCACAATTCATTCATTACTCTTTATTCTTTTATTTAACAGATAAATTATTCACTTATACTATGTACCTGATTCTATGTTAGTTGATATGAATATATCATTTCAAAAGAGATATTGTCTGCCATTTAGGAGTTAACAGTCTAACAGAGGTGGCAGATACTAAACAAATGATCCTACAAATAGGTAGAAAATTACAATTGCAGGAAAGACTATGGGATAAATATTGGTGACTAGGAAAGAATATATACTGACAACCTAAATAATTTAGTTTAGTCTTTCACTGGAGAATTAAGGAAGGCCACCCTGAGAGAGCAGCCTTCAAGCTATGACGTGACATAAAAGTAGAGCTAGTCATTTAATAGGAGGGAAGGAAGAATTTCAGGCAAAGGACTTGACACAAAACTCTAAAGCATATGAAACTTTAAAACCTTTGAGTAACTACAAGAAGGTAAATGGGTTACTAACATGTAGGACAAAGGGTTAAATCAAAAAATAAGGAGATAATTCAGAAAATAAACCTAGAGAAAGAGAGGCCAAAAAGGACTTTAAATTATGTAGGAAACTTTAGGGTCTATTAGGGACTTGTAAGGGTTATCCTAAGAATCAGCCAGATTATGATAGGAATCATGAGATTTGCATTTAAAATAAACCTCTATGTACTACTCACAATATATTACAGTGAGTGCAAATAAAAAAGAGAGACTCATTAATAATCTCTCTTAGCCAATAAGTAATCATGGCCACAGCTAATGGTATCAGTGGAGATTTTCAGAAAAAAGGAATTTGAGACACATATAGAGATAGACTTGTCAGGACTTGCTGACTTAATAGATATGAAGAAAAAGAGAATACAGATCCAAGATTTATGTCACACCAGTATTAATGAAGTTGCTTATTAAGATAAGAGATGTTGAAAGAAAAGCATATCTAAGGCATTAATTTGACAAAGTTTTTGAAATGCTCAGACTGAGATGATTGTACAGTCAGTGACAGACTGCATATATGATGATGGTCCCAAAGGTCATAATAGAGCTGAAAAATTATTTTCATGTTATCAAAGTCACTGTAATGTCAGAGTAATACATTACTTACATGTTTGGTAATCCTGCTGTAAACAAACTTACTCTGTCAGTCCTATAAAAGTATAACACTTAAAATTATGTTCAGTATACAATTTTGATAATGATAATGAACATGATATTGGTTTATGTATTTGCCATACTTTCTATTGTTATTTAAAGGGCACTTCTCCTTATTAAGAAAATAAGATTCACTATAAAACAGCCTTGGGTAGATTTTTGAGGAGGTATTCCAGAAGAAGGCATTATTTGTTATCAGAGATGACAGCTCCATTCATGTTTTTGCCCCTGAAAACCATTCAGTGGGACAAGACAGTGGCAGTGGAAACAGTGATATTAATGATTTTAACGCTGCATGGGCCTAGGCTAATGTGTGTGCATTTGTGTTACTTTCTAACAAAAACATTTAAAAAGTAAATACATTAAAATAAAAAAATTTTAAAATAGGAAAAAGCCTATAGAGTAACTATATAAAGAAAGAAAATATTTTTGTTTGGCTTTACAATGTGTTTGTGTTTTAAACTAAGTACCATACATATTATAAAAGAGTCTAAAAGTTAAAAAATAAAAGTTTATAAAGTAAAAAAGTTATAGTAAGTCAAAGGTCATTTGTTATTAAAGGAAGAAAACAAGTTTTTATAAATTTAGTGTAGCTTAAATGGACAGTTCTTATAAAGTCTACCATGGCGTACAGTAATGTCTTGGCCTTCACATTCTTTCATCACTCCCTGACTGACTTACTTAAAGCAACTTCCAGTCATGCAAGTTCCATTTGTGGTAAATGCTTCTGTACAGGTGCACCATTTTTTATCTTTTATACTTTATTTTTACTATACTTTTCCTATGTCCAGATATGTTGAGATACACAAATATTTGTCACTGTGTTACATTTGCCTACAGTATTCAGTGCAGTAATATGCTATCCAGGTATGTAGCCTAGGAGCAATAAGCTACCCTACACCATAGCCCAGGTATGCAGTAGGCTTGCCATATAGGTCTGTGTAAGTACATTCTATGGTGTTCATACCATGATAACAATGCACTTCCCTGAATGTATCCTGTCATTAAGCAAGTTTGACTTTATTACATCATTCAGGTAAGCAGTAACATATAAGCGGACTGAAAACTAATATGGGTTTTTGATCCAGTAATACCCCTACTGGGTATTTATCCAAAGAGATATCCCTCCTAGATATCTGTTCCCCCATGTTTATTACAGCATTATTCACAAAAGCCAAGATGTGGAATCAGTCTAAGAAGTTAATAGATGAATAAAGAAATAAAGAAAAGAAATAAAGAAAATGTGGTATATGCAAATTAGAATACTATACAGGTATAAAAAATAATGAAATCATATAGATGAACCTGGAGGACACTACATTAAGGGAGATAAGTCTGGCACAAAAAGATAAATATTTTCTGTTCTCACCCATACGTGGAAGCTAAAAAAAAATTTTGTGTGCTCATAGAAGTAGAGAAGAAAATTCTAGTTAGGAGCTGCTTAGGAAGACAAGGTAGGGGTTCATCGACACACGCAAAGTTACAGCTTCATAGGAGGAGTTCTGGTATTCTATACACCATAGGGTGACTATGATTCAGAATAATTTAGTATATATTTTACAAACCGAGAAGAGAGGCCTTTAAATGTTTACAACATAACAAATGATAAATGTAGTACACCTACACTGAAATATTACTCTATATCTCAATAAATATGTACAATATTACTTGTCAACTAAAATAAAAAGGGAAATTTTTAGAAGAAAGAAGTTTATGCTGGTGGTATAAATTTGAAAGTTGTGAAAGCAATGAAAGATCTCTTGAAAAGATTGCAATGAGTAAGAAGGGAAGAGGGCCAGGCCATCACCCCCAGTATCTGACATTTAGAGGAAGAATCAGTGCGAGGATTTTTTAAAGCTACTGAGAAGAAATGGCTAAAGAATTTTGCTTCTTTAAATCTTTCATCTTTTTTTTTAAATTAAATGCTTCAGAAATTTTGAGGGCTGATGTAAAAAAAAAGATAAAAGGAAAATGATTCAATAATCCATTATCATTATCATTTTTTGTTATTAAAAATAAGGCTAGAGGGTGGAGGCAAGATGGCCAACTCGAGCCAGCTTTCCACAGAGGCTCCATCCAGAAGGAACATTAAAGGACAGAAGTTTAGCAAGTAGACTGATGAGTTGGACCTGAGCTAAGAGAGAAGGTTGAAGAACGCACATCAGCCCTGCTGAGGCGAGCTACAACTCCAAGGATACAAATAATAGTTACAAAATCCATTGCCACACAGACAGGAGACCCCTCCCCCATGAATATGGTTCACAATATTCTTTCTACAAATGAGTGAGCAGAGTTCAAACATCCTCCAATTTTATCCCATGGGAGAGACCCTCTAAAAACCATACCTCCTTCCCCTACTAAAGTGCCATGGCACTCTTCTGCCAGGCATAAAACTGTATAAAACTGTATACGTTCTATACCTGCAATTCTGAACTCCCAGAACGCCCCTCCACTCTCACCCTGAGGTCTGGAAGCCTTTCCTTCAGGGAGTCCAGATTCTTGGCATTTTCTTGAGAGGTGTGGATAGGATGTGAGCTGTTGCAGGTTGGTGCTGATTTTGCAGCACAGAGGTAAGGAGAAAATGATGGATTGAAAAAAAAGTATGGGAAAAGGAGAGGTGGTGACCCCTGACACAGAGCAGCAGTGGCAGCAGCGGGAACAATAGGGCTCACACCCCTGGTGATATTTTGGAAAGACACTCTCTGTATCTCTGGACAACCAGAGAAAGCCAGCCATCTTCTCTGGTGGCATACATTGGCATACTAGATCTGGGGCTGTAACACAGGCCCTGTGAGCAAAGGGTATGCCTGAGGCAGTTCTGGCCTGGGTGGAGCACAGAGGGACAGAGAATGGAAGACATGTGCTCAGAGACGGCATACTCCCAGTGCAGGGCTGAGACAGAGGACTACTTACATGATCCCAGCTCTCAGGGGATTATAGGTGAGACAAAGGCAGGTGGGCCAAGGTTGGAACTCCAAGCCAAGTGTGAATCAAATAGCATCCACCCCAACACAGACTACAGGGGAAACAGAAATACCAACTTGGGACAGCAGCAAAGACCTGGGCTAAGTCGCACTTTCTGTGAACTGAAACAGGGCCTAGTCTGCAAGGGAATATAGCCAGGACAGAATTACAAATTCTGCCCAAATATAAGTTTCAGCAACATCAATCAGGGGTGGGGCCGAAACTAAGTGAACAGCTCCAGCTTCCATATACCACCCAAGGTTGTCAGGCCTCAGCTTCCCTTGCCAGATGGTGGCAGAATATGGAGGCCTGGCTGAGGAGATATAAGATCTCTCTGTGACTCCGGCAGGCTCAAACCCCTGGAACATCTGTTCATTGGGTCATAACACTGCAAGGTTACCAATGACTGGGTGTAACAGAAGTGCAAGGTGGGAAAGGAGGCATCAACCTTCCAAGACTAGTTTATTTGCTGGGGGTATCCATCTGACTCCACAGAGCACCAGAACGAGTCATACTAGAGCTGCTGACAGACCCCTGCTATCTAGTTCCTACAGACCTTTAGTACTCCCTCACTTAAGAAAGATGCTAACTGGGACAATTGGATCTCTCAGACTAGACCAATCACCCGAGGACTATCCAAAGTGGTACCCTGGATGTATGGTTGTGATTTTCCTTTTCTAGTTGTTACCCATGGGGAATGGAGTAATTTAATTGCTGGTATTGCTCCACAGCTGAGACTTCAACCCAGAGTAACTAATTCACTAGGGTATGACAGAGACCAGCTGAAAACAAGAGAGAGCCACTTAGCCCCACACACTAAGTAAATCCCCAGTGTCTCAGGCCATAACACTGTACAGGTCCCTTGCAAAGCTCTAGGGGAAATGGTTCAGACACCAGGCACAGCTCTTGGGCAAAGGGCTGGTTAATCACTACTTCAGGAGCCCCCCAACCGAACTTCATCTTATCTGCTCATCTAGCAAAATGGTGTAAAATAATCATGGGGAGGAATCAGTGGAAAAACTCTAGTAACATGTAGAAACAGAGTAGATCAACTCGCCTAAGGAACAATACAGAGTACACAATTGAAGAACCCATTCATAGACAAATGGCTGAGATGTCAGAAATTGAATTCAGAGTTTGGATTGCAAATAAGATTGATAGAATGGAGGCAAAGTTGGATTTAGAAATTCAAGGAGGAATTCAAAAGTTGTCTCAAAAATTCAATGAATTCAAAGAAAAATCACCAAAGATTTTGACACATTGAGAGAAGAATTTGCAGCCCTCAAAGATCTGAGAAATACAGTAGAATTCCACAGTAATAGAATGGAACAAGCGGAAGAAAGGATTTCTGACTTTGAAGACAAAGATTTGAATGCTCCCAAGCACTCAAAGAGGAAGAGAAATGGAGAGCAAAAATGGATCATTCTCTCAGAGAGCTTTGAGATAATTTGAAGAAAACTAATATTCACCTTATAGGAATACCTGAAGGCAATGAAGTTGCTTCACAAAACACAGAAGCCCTTCTTCATGACATTATGAAGGAGACCTTTCCAGACATGCCAAGAGAATCTGAAATTCAGACAGCAGACAGTTTCAGAACCTCAGCACAACTCAACCTGAATAAGGTATCCCCCGGGCACATCATAATTAAATCAACTAAAGTTAATATGAAAGAGAAAATTCTGAAAGCAGCCAAATGTAAGAAAACCATAACTTACAAGGGGAAGAGTATTAGAATGACAACAGATCTCTCTGCTGAAAACGTTCAAGCTAGAAGAGGGTGGTCATCGACTTTTAATCTCCTAAACCAAAATAACTTTCAACCCAGGATCCTGTATCCAGCTAAACTGAATTTCATTTAGGATAGAGAAATTAAATACTTTAATGACATTCACATGTTGAAGAAATTTGCCATAACTAAATCATCTCTCCAGGATATTCTCAGACCTATCCTCCATAATGACTAGTGCAATCCTCCACCACCAGTGTAAATTGACTCAGAAACTTTTGGTCAAATTCCAACTTCCACACTGGCAAAAGGATTAAAAAGGTCACTGGACTTTTGAAAAACTCGATTCTGCAAATTCTACCAGACTTATCAATATTCTCAATTAATGGGAAGGGCTTAAACTGTTCTTCAGGCAGATATCTGCTGCATATAAGAATCTTGTCTTACCTTAAGAGTCAAATATAGACTTAGGGTGAAAGGATAGTCATCTATATTTCAGGCAAATGGAAATCAGAAAAAAGCAGGTGTTACAATTTTATTCTCAGAAACAATAGGCTTTAAACCAACAAAAGTAAGGAAAGATAAGAACGGTCAGTTCATATTTATTAAGGGTAATACTCAGTATGATGAGACTTAAATTATTAATATTTATGCACCCAATCAGAATGTGCCTCAATTTAGAAGAGAGACTCTAATAGACATGAGCAACTTGATTTCCTCCAGCTCCATAATAGTCAGAGATTTAAACACTCCTTTGTCAGTGTTGGGTAGATCCTCCAATAAGAAGCTAAGCAAAGAATTTTTAGATTTAAACTTAACCGTCCAACATTTGGATTTTACAGACATCTACAGAACATTTCATCCTAACAAAAGTGAATACACATTCTTCTCATCAGCCCATGGAACATACTACAAAATCAACCACATCTTAGGTCACAAGTTTAACCTCAACAAATTTAAAAGAAAGGAAACTATTCCTTGCATCTTCTCAGACCATCATGGAATATAAAGTTGAACTCAGTAACAACAGGAATCTGAAGACTTATACAAAAACATGGAAGCTAAATAACCTTCTGCTGAATGATAGCTGGGTCAGAGACAAGATTAAGAAGGAAATTACCAAATTTTTAGAACAAAATGATAATGAATATACAAATTATCAGAACTCAGGGATACCACAAAGGCAGTCCTAAGAGGGAAATTTATAGCATTACAAGCCTTCCTTAAGAGAACAGAAAGAGAGGAAGTTAACAACTTAATGGGACCATCTCAAGCAACTGGAAAAGGAAGAAAATTCCAATACCAAACCCTGCAGAAGAAAAGAAATAACCAAAATCTGAGCAGAATTAAATGAAATTGAAAACAAAAGAATTATACAACAGATCAATAAATCAAAAAGGTGGTTTTTTGAAAAGGTCAACAAAATAGATAAAACTTTGGCTAACCTAACCAGAAATAAAAGAGTAAAATCTCTAATTTCATCAATCAGAAATGGTAATGATGAAATAACAGACTTCTCAGAAATTCAAAAAATCCTTAATGAATATTATAAGAAACTTTATTCTCAGAAATATGAAAATCTGGAGGAAATTGACCAATACTTGGAAGCACGCCATCTTCCAAGACTTAGCCAGAATCAAGTGGAAATTTTGAACAGGCCTATATCAAGTTCTGAAATAGCATCAACTATACAAAATCTCCCTAAAAATAAAAGCCCAAGATCATATGGCTTCATGTCACAATTCTACCAAACCTTTCAAGAGGAACTATTACCTATATTATTTAACCATTTCTAAAATATAGAAAAGAAAGGAATACCACCCAACACAGTCTATGAAACAAATATCACCTTGATCCCAAAATCAGGAAAAGACCCAACGAGAAAAGAAAATTATAGACCAATATCACTAATGAATACTGATGCAAAAATATTCAACAAGATCCTAACAAACAATCCAGCAACACATCAAACAAATTAGACACCATGACCAACTGCATTTTATCCCAGGGTCTCAAGGCTGGTTCAATATACATAAATCTATAAATATAATTCAACATATAAACAAATCAAAAAACAAAGACCATATATTTCTCTCAATCGATGAAGATAGAGCTTTTGATAACATCCAGCATCCATTCATGATCAGAACACTTAGAAAATTGGTATAGAAGGGACATTTCTTAAACTGATAGAGGCCATCTACAGCAAACCCACAGCCAATATTGTATTGAATGTAGTTAAATTGAAATCATTTCCACTCAGATCACGAACCAGGCATAATTGCCCATTGTCTCCACTGCTTTTTAATATTGTAATGGAAGTCTTAGCCTTCACAATTAGGCAAGAAAAGGCAATCAAGGGTATCCATATAGGGTCAGAAGAGATTAAACTTTCACTCTTAACAGATGATATGATTGCGTATCTGGAAACACCAGAGATTCTACTATAAAACTCTTAGAAGTGATCAAGGAATACAGTAGCATCTCAGGCTACAAAATCAACATTCATGAATCTGTAGCCTTTATATATACCAACAATAGTTAAGCTGAAAAAAACAGTCAGAGACTCTATTCTGTTCACAGTAGTGCCAAAGACGATGACATATTTGGGAGTTTACCTAACAAAGGATATGAAAGATTTCTATGAAGAGAACTATGAAACTCTAAGAAAAGAAATAGCTAAAGATGTTAACAAATGGAAAAACATACCATGCTCATGGCTGAGAAGAATCAACATTGTTAAAATGTTCATACTACCCAAAGCAATATACAATTTTAAGGCAATCCCTATTAAATCTCCACTGTCATAATTTAAAGATCTCAAAAAAAATAAACTTTGTTTTATATGGAATTGGAAAAAAACTTTAGCCAAGACATTACTCAGAAATAAAAACAAAGCAGGAGGAATCATGCTACCAGACCACAGACTATACTATAAATTGATAGTGATCAAAACAGCATGGTACTGGCACAAAAATAGAGAGGTAAATGTATGAAACAGAAGAGAGAACCAAGAGATAAACCCAGATACTTACTGTTATTTGATCTTTGACAAACCAATTAAAAACATTCAGTGGGGAATAGATTCCCTATTTAACAAATGGTGCTGGGTGAACTGGCTGGCAACTTGTAGAAGACTGAAACTGGACCCACACCTCTCACCATTAACTAAGATAGACTCTCACTGGATTAAAGATTTAAACTTAAGACATGAAACCATAAAAATACTAGAAGAAAGTGTAGGGAAAACACTTGAAGAAATAGGCCTTGGTGAATATTTACGAGGACCCCCCAGGCAATTGAAGCAACATTAAAAATACACTATTGGGACCTGATCAAACTAAAGAGCTTCTGCACAGCCAAGAACACAGTAAGTAAAGCAAGAAGATAGCCCTCAGAATGGGAGAAGATTTTTGCAACTTATGTCTCTGACAAAGGTTTAATACCCAGAATCCATAGAGAACTCAAACGTATTAGCAAGAAGAGAACGAGTGATCCCATCTTTGGGTGGGTAAGGGACTTGAAGAGAAATTTCTGATTCAGGTTACTAGAGACTTTACTTTTCTATTTCTAGTTAGTCTGGCCAGAGCTTTATCTATTGTATATAGTTTTTCAAAACCAAAGTCCTGGTTTCATTAATTTTCTGAATGATTCTTTTGTTTTCAATTTCATTAATCTCGGGTTTAATTTTAGATATTTCGTTTCTTCTTCTGGGTTTATGCTTAATTTTTTTTTTTAATCTAGTTCCATAGGAAAGTTTGTAAGGTTTTTGATCTCTCTTTCTGTTTTGCAGATGTAGGCATCTAAAGTGATAATTTTTGTCTCAGGACTGCTTTTGCCGTATCCCACATGTTTTGGTAGCTTGTGTCTTCATTGTTGTTATGGTCAAGTAAGTTAATTATTTCCTCTTTTATTTGTTCCTGCATCCAACTGTCATTCTGCATAAGGTTTTTTAATTTCCATGCCTTTATTTGGGGTTCAACGTTTTTTGGAGTGGAGTTTCAAACTCCACTTTAACTTTGGGGTCTCAGACGATACAAGGTAAAATTTCAATTCTCTTGATTCCATTGAGGTTAGTTTTGTGTTCTAAGATATGATCATTTTAGAAAATGTTCCAATGGGCCAATCAGAGAACATATATTCTTTAGCTTTGGGATGGTGTGTTCTATGTAGGTCTGTCAAGCACATTTGTTCTAGGATCACAATTAAGTCCCTTGCATCTTTGTTAAACATCTCTTTACAGGGCCTGTCCAGTTCTTTTAGAGGAGTGTTAATGTCCCTTGCTATTATGGTGCTATGGGATATCATATTGCTCAGACTAATTAAGGCCTGTTTCAGAAATTTGGGAGCTTTTAAATTGTGTGCCTAAATATTTAGAATTGAAATGTCTTCTTATTGTATTTTTCCTTTGACCAAATTGAAGTCTCCTTCTTTGTCTTTTTTTTTTACTGTAGTTTAAATCCACTTGTATCTGACAATAAAATGGTAACCCTTCTTTTCTTCTATATTCCACTGTCTGAAAAATTGTCTTCCCTCTCTTAACTCTGAGTTTTAATTTGTCATTTGTGGCTAAGTGTTTCCTGCAGACAGCAAATGGATGACTTCTGTTTTTTTATCCATTCAGCCAGTCTATGCCTCTTCAGTGGAGAATTCAAGTCATTCACATTTACTGAGAGAATTTATAAGTGTGGTAGCTCTCTAGTCATCCTATTTTGTGAAAGCCCATCATTCAGTTATATCTTTTGCAAACTTGTGGAAAATAGGTTTTGTCCGTTGGTTTCTGATTGCTTAGTTTGCTGGTGGTCCATTGTGATGGTCAGTGTGTAGAACAGTTTGAAGTATTTCTTGTAGAGTGTTATTCAACTTTGGGATTCTAGGTGTCCTGTTCTGTATGAAGTATTCTGTAGTATCTCAGTATGGTTTAGATTTATAACAAATGGCAAAAATCTGTTTATGTGCTTATTGGCCATTTGAATATCTTCTGTGGAAAAATGTCTATATAGAGCCTTTGCCTACTTCAATTATTGGTGACTCAGATTGCCTTTTTCATTATTCAATAGTAAGTTTTCTTATCACATATTCAAGATTATAGTTTTATTAGATATATTATATACAAGAACATTACTGTATTCTTGAATTGTCTTTTCATTCTCATTGTAGTGTCATTGGAATTACAAAAGTCTTTAAGTCTCTATGTAGTTTAGTCTACTTATAATTTGTTGCTCATATTTTGTGTCCTATCTAAGACTTAATTATAAAATCTTACATTTTGAATATGTACTCCTGTTTTCTTCTAAGAGTTTTACACTTTTAACTATTTAATTTGTGATGTTTTTATTTTTAAGAGTTTCTAATGTTATTCTTTTGATTACAACTCTCCTATTGTTCATTGCTGTTGGCTAACCATTTGTTGAAGTGAATATTCTTTCCCTCATTGAATGGCTAGTATTCTTGTTAAAAATACTTTTTTCCACAGACATGGGGATTATTTCTAGACTCTAGATCCCAGGCATAGACCTGTTGCCCAGCTTAATTGTTTGTGCTGATGCCCTGATGATTCCCTCCGCATTAGGGCCTGCAGCCTTAGGATCTCAAAACTTTCCAGAATTCTTCAGAGGCAGGTCTCACTTTGTCCCCTGACAACAGTTCCTGTGGGGTGCAATAGTCCCTGAGCCTGTCATGATTGGAGATATGATCCCAAAAGTTGGAACTAAGAAGGCTGTGTCTCTGTAGGAGGCTCACACTGGACATCCCCAGGCTGAAAACACCTTCCAAGTATGGCCTTCTCTGTTGCCACCAAACTGGGGTCAAATCTGCTCGGATCAGCCCTCACAACTGGCTGTCATATACTGTTTAGATACACCCACCCTTCTAGTCTATCCTCTCAAAGGGCTTCCTCCCATCCCAGACCTCTGTGGAGGGGCTGGTCACTACCATTCACAGAAAACATGCCTAGTATGTCACAATTCTGTTGTTCCAGAGCATGGACTGTGTTCTGCCTCTTGCCACTTTGCTGTACACGCAAGCCAGAGCTCCAGGCAATGACTCCTCGCCAGGCACAGCTCAGTGTTCTACCTTTTCTCAGTTGTACTAGCATCATTGTGCTAAATGCAGTTTCTGGTCTACCATCGCACTCTGCCCCACATTTAAAACTCTTGACTATAAATTTATAATATTGAAATAATGAATAACAATTATATAATTGTTGGAATTCCTGATTAACTACTGCTAAACCAAATAAAAATATTCAAAGGCCCAATTTATAGTGATATATAATGTTTAACCACCTTCCTGGGTATATTTAAGCTAGCAGTGTGATGGAAGTAATCAGAGAGTTGGAAAGATGTTTAAAATGTTAATTTTTTGGTAAACGGTTTTATTTCGTTCAGGCTGAAATTTATAATATTATCCTTTCAATTAGAGGTATTGATTCTTAATGCTCCGAATGAGAGCAAGGGCCCTGATCTTTGAAGAACCTTAAAATATAGCAATCTTTGTGCTCAACTCTTCTTTCCATTCTATTTAGCTTTTTGATCACATGACAACAGAGCAAGAACATGATTGTTCTCACTGAAGGCCAACCCAGTGAAAGTGTTGTTGAGCTATAGGAATGGAATAGCCTTCCTGTTTCTACTTAATTTCTTTCTCCTTCTTTGACTTGCATTGGTGATTCTGTCTCCTGGGTATTGGGAGACAGAACCACTTAACACATTGATTCTCAGAAACCTACCCCAATCAAGATTGATTAAGGAGAAAACAAGAGGCCCATAGAAGAAGAAGAGAGGAGACAGTCACTTAAATATTGATAACACAAGTCAGAAATTTGAGTCTTCCCAAGAATAAAGTGAAACCTGCAATGTTAGAAGCCTTTTATTGAACATCATGCTGAAGGCTAAGAGACTCTCTAACTTTCTAATGGTTCTCCTGCGGTCTGACACTTTGAGTCATCTCCTGTGCTTAGGGATATTTAAAAGAATCTTCTCTGAACCACAGATGCGCCAAACTCCTCGAAATCTGACGAAGTGACCCACATCTGCTTAAAAGTGCTTACAGAAGTCATTATGAATGCACCAATCCATGCAGAAAAAACGTCTATCTTGAGAAGCCATGACCTTGATGGGTGTCCCCATGGAAGCCTGTTGATCTAGTTCTTTCATGAGCCTTTCCTCCAGTCCAGGAAAAAGTATGGTTCCCCCACACAGTACAATGTCTGCAAAAAGGTTCTTCTGCATATCACCAGGACACTTCAAAATGCTGCTGGTAACCATTTTTGAGAGTCCTGGACTCTGGATGCCTAGCTGGTCAGGTGCAAAGAGAATCTCTGGTGCTTGGTATAATGGGTAGTCAATGTGCATGACATTCCCATCTGGAAGTCTGTATTCTCGAAAGACTTCCTTAGGTGGCTTGTATAGCTCTTCCTCTGGCTCCAAGGAAAGGTAGCACAGCCTCTCTTTAATATCATTCACCAAGGCATGGTTCAGTGTGCGAAGAAAAGCACATGCTCTCGGAAAGAGGAGCTGGGCAAGGTGCTCTGTGATGTCCCTCCCTGCCACATAGAGCTGGATGACTGCATGTGGCAGGGCATAACCCTCAAAGATGGGGACAGTGCAGGTGACCCCATGTCCACTGTCCACCACCAGGCCTGTGATGCAGGCAGAGGCATAGAGAGCTACCACGGCATGGTTGGACAGGTAGAAAGCAGGCACATTAAAGTTCTCAAACATCATTTCGGCAAGCTTCTCTCGAATCTCCCTTGGGTTCAAGGAGGGCTCTGTCATGAATACAGGTTGGTCACAGGGTTTTACTCCCAGGCAGCACTCAAAAAGGTGTTGCCAGAAATGTTCCATATCCTCCCATCCTGTTATCAGTCCACGTTCAATGGGGTAGTGCAAATGTAATGTCTCATACTTGGACTCAGCTTCCTCCCCCACATAGTACTTCTTCTTATCGCCTTGTTCTGAAGGATTAACTTTAGGATACCCTATGACAGAGCTGATGATATGGCGAGGTCCGGTCTCTCCAGAAAATCCTACTTTGCAGAGTCCCGAACCATTGTCAAAAATTACAGCTGAAATATCTAAGACATATGGATTGAACATGTCTGCTTCATCCTTGCCTGAACCTCACCAACTAAAGGAAAGAACACTTAGGCCACTTTGTGACACAGGTGCCTTTGGAGGTTTGTACACCACAGGATTCCAGAATTCTTAGGCTGTCACACAGGTGGAGCTAGCAGGTTGTCTCCAATGCACCAGGGCACCCCATCATCAACCCACTAATCTTTTTTCATTTCTGGCAGTCTAGGTCCTGCTGAGGCAACATCAGGGATGATTATCCTTTATGTCACAATTTAGCCAAGGCAACAATTGTTCTGAATGGGTCTCAGAGGGGCTGAGTCTGTGAGCCACCAGTGCTGCCTTACTGGTGAGACGTAAAGCCAAGGAACCAAACCAAAAGCTTTAGTGAGCCTGTGAACCCAGGGCAGAGGCCAGTTGTTAGAACAAAGTGAAGCTGCCAAACTGTGTGCCTGTCCCAAAGACACTCTCTTCCCTCTCTGCTTTGGTGAGCTTTGTTCTGCAGAATGGTGAAAACATCCTTCCCTTTCCTAAGGGGGGGAACTAAGCATCAGACATAGGGTCAGCTTGGAGTAAGGATATAATCAAGTCAAGATATTCTTTCTTTTATTTCCCCTAACATTTGTTTTTATGTTTGTAATGGTTTTATTAAAATAAATTTTACATACCATACATTAACACACTTGAAGTGTCCATTTCCCTGATTTTAGTATGGTTACAGATATTTGCCAATATTACAAAAATAAATTTCACTATAGTTACAGATATTTGCCAATATTTCAAAAATAAAGATTACAAAAATCAAAATAAAG
>CAUYTI010066080.1:0-58045 GCA_963575145.1 Galago senegalensis
TGACTATGCAAATGACATGAATTTTATGTGAACCATCTTGATGAAAGTATTTCAGAATGTATGTGAGAACACTACACTGTACCCCATGTTTGTATTGATGTATACAGCTATCATTTAATTAAAAAAAATTACAAAAAAAAAGAGGTAAAGGGTCCATCTTTTTTAAGGCTGCATAGTATTCCATGGTATACATATAGCACAATTTATTAATCCATTCATGGATCAATGGACACTTAAGCTTCTTCCATGTCTTGGTTATCTCTAATGAATATTGATGCAAAATACTCAATAAGATCCTAGCAAACAAAATCCAGCAACACATAAAACAAATATTCACCACAACCAAGGGGGTTTTATCCCAGACTCTAAGGCTGGTTCAATATACATAAATCTATAAATATAATACATCACATAAACAAATTAAAAAACAAAGACCATATGATCCTCTCAATTGATGCAGAAAAAGCTTTTGATAATATCCAGCATCCTTTTATTATCAGAACACTTAAGAAAATAGATAAAGAAGGGACATTTCTTAACCTGATAGAAGCCATGTACAGCAAACCTACAGCCAATATTATATACAATGGAGTAGAATTGAAAACATTTCCACTCAGATCAGGAACCAAGAAAGCTTGTCCACTATCTCCACTGCTATTTAACATTGTAATGGAAATCTTAGCCATTGCAATTAGGCAAGAGAAGGCAATCAAGTGTATCCATATATGGTCAGAGGATATCAAACTTTCACTTTCACAGATGATACGATTATATACCTGGAAAACCCCAGGGACTCAACCACAAAACTCTTAGAAGTGATCAAGGAATACAGTAGTAGCATCTCAGGATACAAAATCAATACTCACAAATCAGTAGCATTCATATATACCAACAATAGTCAATCTGAAAAAACAGTCATGGACTCTATTCCTTTTACAGTAGTGCCAAAGAAAATGAAATATCTGGGAGTGTACCTAACAAAGGACGTGAAAGATCTCTATAAAGAGAACTATGAAACCCTGAGGAAAAATATAGGTGAAGATGTTAACAAATGGAAAAACACACCATGCTCATGGCTGGGAAGAATCGACATTGTTAAAATGTCCATACTACCCAAAGCAATCTACAGATTTAATGCAATCCCCATTAAAGCACCTCTGTCGTACTTTGAAGACCTGGAAAAACTAGTACTTCATTTTATATGGAAACAGAAAAAACATTGAATAGCCAAGACATTACTCAGACATAAAAACAAATCAGGAGGAATCACACTACCAGACTTCAGACTATACTATAAATCTATAGTGATAAAAACAGCATGGTATTGGGACAAAAATATAGAGGTAGATGTATGGAACAGAATTGAGAACCAAGAGATGAACCCAGACACTTATCATCATTTGATCTTTGATAAGCCTATCAAAAACTTAAATTGGGGTAAAGACTCCCTATTTAACAAATGGTGCTGGGTGGATTGGCTGGTGACTTGTAGAAGACTGAAACTGGACCCACACCTTTCACCTCTAACAAAAATTGACTCACTTGATAAAAGACTTAAACCTAAGACATGAAACCATAAAGGTTCTTGGAAAGAGTGCAGGAGAAACACTTGAAGAAATTGGCCTGGGAGAAAATTTTATGAGGAAGACCTCCAGGGCAATTGAAGCAATACCAAAAATACGTTACTGGGATCTGATCAAATTAAAAAGCTTCTGCACTGCCAAGAACACAGTAAGTAAGGCAAGCAGACAGCCCTCAGAATGGGAGAGGATATTTGCAGGTTATGTTTCCAACAAAGGTCCAATAACCAGAATCCACAGAAAACTCAAACTTATTAATAAGAAAAGAACAAGTGATCCCATTTCACTATGGGCAAGAGACTTGAACAGAAGCTTCTCCGAAGAAGACAGGTGCACGGTCTACAGACACATGAAAAAATGCTCGTCATCTTTAATCATCAGAGAAATACAAATCAAAACCACTTTGAGATACCATCTAACTCCAGTAAGAGTAGTGTACATCACAAAATCCCAAAACTACAAATGTTGGCATGGATGTGGAGAAAAGGGAACACTTCTCCACTGCTGGTGGGAATGTAAACTTATACATTCCTTTTGGAAAGAATTTTGGAGAACACTCAGGAATCTAAATATTGATGTGCCGTTGGATCCTGCAATTCCTCTACTAGAAGTATATCCAAAAGACCAAAAATAACTTTGAAAAAAAAATATTTGCACCAGATTATTCATTGCAGTTCAATTTGTAATAGCCAAGTCAGGGAAGAAGCCCAAGTGCCCATTGATCCATGAATGAATTAATAAATTGGATAGGAATTTTAAAAAGAGAGGAGAGAAGAGAGAGGGAGAGAAACATAGGTATCTTAAGGAAGGGGTTTATGCAATTGTTGGAGGTTGGTAAGTCTAAAATCTGATGGAGTAAGTGGGCAGGCTGGAAACTCAGGAATGATTTGCAGTTCAAGTGCCAGGACAGGCAGGCTGGAGTCACAGGAGGGTTGATGCTGCAGTCCAGGGCTGAAACCTGCCTGGTGGCAAATTCCTTCTTGCTCAGGGGAGTAAGGCTTTTGTTTTATTCAAGTTTGCCACTGATTGTGTGAGGCCTGCATTATGGAGGGCAAACTGCTCTGTTCAACCCCCTCCAATTTAAATGTTAATCTTATTCAAAACACCATCAGGGAAACATTCAGAGTAATATTTGACCACACTATTGGGCACCCTAGTGCAGCTCCAGCTGAGGTCTAAAATTAACCATCACACCAAATATCAAATAACATACACACAAAACAAAACAAAACACCAAAACAAAGAAAACAGGCTACATGTAAAGGCTTTAAAACGAATAGGTTTTTTAAAAAGCTGTTATTGCACTTGAGGTTATAATATTTTGCACGAATATGCGTGAAACCCGATTTTCAGACATGAGGTTACAGAAGCATTTTCTTGGCAGGGCGTTGGGAAGTGCCCCCATTTTGGTAGTCTTTCCTGCCACAGTATAATTAAGGAGGTTTATTTACTCTTTGAAATTGTTGTTCCTGAGGTTCTGGCTTCTCCTCACCTACTCTTCAAATTATTTCTGTGTAGCAGCATAATGGAGGCTATTTTATTTAGGAATAAATATTTCAGGATGTAAAAAACAAATATGTTTCACATTGGGATGTTTCCTTCCTTTACCTAAAGTGATTCTGCTTCCTGATACCACTTCCCCCCAATAGCCTGAAGCCCCCTGAGTATGCCTGCAATGCTTTTGGTGGTATTCCTGCAGGCAATGTTGTCCTTCCTTACTTTGGTCTCTGCTCTTCCCTAATGCAGTAGAAATCGCCGCAGAGTTCACACAGCTGCCACCTTTGTCAAAAGAACAGAAAGAGGCCAAGAGGCATGAGCCTTGAAATGATGTTCAGAACACACTAGACGTGTGTGGCTGGCTTCAGTAACTACTAACTTAGAGGCTCAGTCTCCTCATTCCCCACCACCCCATCTCCACTCTTCACCCCATTCACCCTGTTCACTTAGAGTTGAAGACACTATGTGGGATTATTAGGATATTTATGCAATAATCACTTTAGGGAGGACTATATGAACCTTTATCCTTCTAAAGTGCAATATTTCCTCATTGTGCAGTGAATAATTTGAGGTTATAATTTCCCATAATCAGGCCTTCTATGTGCCTTAATCCAAATTATAAATATTCTAAGCCAATTAATTATTAACCAATTTGTATGCCAGTTGAACAATTCTCCCTTGAAGACCATGCTCTGACTTTTATTCATAGGAAGAAAACTGGCCTTTTTTATATCAAACAAATACTGAAACCTAGGCTTGAATCAGCTCACTCCCAGTGGGAACTATGGGGGTCTATGTGCATTACAGGGGCTGCCTCTAGCCTCAGTAGTAGGCAAGAGGACAAGAACCTAAAATGAGCCTTAGTTAGACTCGCTGGGCTGGTTCCCCAAGGAGGCAGGGCTCCAGACTTTAAAAGTCAGATTTGCAGTTATTTCTGAAGGGTGATAACCTACAGCCACAACTTTTCTTCTACTTTTTTTTTTTTTTTTTTTGAGACAGAGTCTCAAGCTATCCCCCTGGGTAGAGTGCCATGGCATCACGCTCACAGCAACCTCCAACTCCTGGGCTCAAGCGAGTCTCCTGCCTCAGGCTCCCAAGTAGCTGGGACTACAGGCACCCACCACAATGCCTGGCCAATTTTGGTTGCAGCCATCATTGCTGTTTGGTGGCCTGGGCTGGGGATTCGAACCCACCACCTTAGGTGTATGTGGCTGGCGCCTTAGCCGCTTGAGCCATAGGCGCCGAGCCAACTTTTCTTCTTAAAGACCAAAACCTAGCCTGCGATCAGTTCAAACTCTTCCTGGATTATAGTGAATTCTCTCTGTGAAGAGATAGCATCACTTGCACTTTAATCTTCTTCTCTCCTGTTTTTGGATACAGTGTGGTTGGCATTCCGTCCAATCACCAGGCATATTAAAAAACAAGACCAAATGCTCGAAAGCACAGAAGAAGAAACACTCAGTATAAACAGATTCCCCAAAGATCCGAATATGAGTTATTAGACGTAGACTTCAAAATACCTATGATTAGTAGGCTTTAGAAAATAAATATAAAAATTGAGAAATTTGGTATATAACCAGAATATTAATTAATAAAATAGCATTAAAATTCTAAAGCTAAAAACATGAACCTCGGCTTTATGAATGCCACAGGCAGGATTAGTAGCAGACCATACAGAACAAGAGACAGGATTATTAGAACCAAGAATGGGTCATTACAAAAGGATATCAACTAAAGTGCCCACTTTAGTTGGTGAGGAAAACAGAAACAAGGCTGTAAAACGCTATAAAAAGAAACAGAGAAAAGTTTAACACGTGTGTGTTTGGTACAAATGAAGTCCTAGAATAAGTGGAAATAGAAAGTGAGACAGACATAATATTTGAAAATATGACCAAGAATTTTCCTAAACGGATGGAAAATACCAAGATACAGAATTCAAAATTACTATAAATCCAAAAAAATGAAGAGCTATACTATTTGTTTTATTTTCAAATATTTTTCTTTAAATTGGCAGATAAGATTGCCCGTCTTGGTCACGTGTTACGTGATGTTTTGAAGTGTGTAGGCCCCGTATAGTCCAGCTCTGCTAATACACCTGCACTTCTTCACACAGTCGTCATCCCGTGCTGAGCATAAAGAGTATCCACTGAGCATAAAGTGTATAGGCCCCGTGTAGTCCAGCTCTGCTAATACACCTGCACGCCTTCACACAGTCATCATCCCATGCTGGACACACGTATCCACTCTTTTAGCATTTTCAAAAGTATACCATATCATCACTAATTACAATCATCCTGCCCTACCTTAGAATGGTGGTTACTAGAGCCTGGGCCATTGGGGAGGGTGGAGGATGTTGGTTAAAGAACACATCCTGTAGTTAGGTGAAAGGAGTGCACTCCGGAGGTCCATACTAGCTGTTTTTATCAGAGCATGAGTCTTTTAATCTTGGGTGCTTTGTTCTTACAAACTTGTAAAACAATTCTTCATGATACTCACAATCTAAATTCTTGGGACTTTAGAATTATCTTCATTTATGTCTATTAATAAATTCTCTGGAAAATACTCCTCCAACCAAAAAAGTTGTGTCCTGAAATCTCTGAATGACGTAAATCTACTCTGCACTTCTATATAAATCATCAGTAATTTAATGATGCCTGAGTACTTGAATATCATAAATGTTTCCTGAAATTAATTCATATAATATGAACTTTAACCACCAAATCTGACCAAATTGTTCTGCCTTTAAATGGTATCTGCCTTCTCCTGTATAGCTATGTCAGCTGAGTTCGCAGCATTGGCACTGAGGAAGTAGCCCATAAATCTTCTGGAACCTTAACTTCTATTTTGGATGAGAAATTTATTTTAACTAGGTATTTTAAATAACATCAACATTGAAATAAGTTTTATGTATTTTTTTTGTTTGCAGAATATTTTAGCAATTCTTTTTTTCTCATAATTCAGGGCCTTTAATTATTATACTCATAAGATTTTCAATTTGGTTGTCACGAACTATCCTTGGAGAAATTCACTGAGGAGTCTGTAGCCGCTGCGCCACTCCCCAGGCCACATGCACGTACAGCGCTGTTCTTCAAGGCATGTAGCAACAACTGCACTGTGGAATTCAGTTTTGAGACTGACAAAGGGACATTTTTTAAGTGATGACACTGGTGATTTGGGTGAGGCCTCCTGAAGGGTCACGTAGTGAAGGAGGCTGAGGCTGTGCCTTTGTTTTTGGATCTGAGTTCAAGGGTCCAGTGACCATGAGACCTCTCTACTGCTTGTCGGGGAAGGGAAATAGCAGCAAATGTACTAAATACCACCTGAAAATCCATTCACAAAAATAAGAATAAAGATCAGGCTGTGTTAAGTAAAGACCAGTGGGGTAGGAAGACAGCTAACCATGGTCAGACTTAACTTGTAGCCAGCTTTGGAGCAGGGAGATGATTTGAGCCCTGCCTGGTCCAGTTCCCGGTGGCTGGGGGATCCTGTCAGAGGTTCCATTTCAGAGTAGGACAGGCTGTGGTGACCAGATCAGCCTCCTGAGGAGAGTCTCTCCACGCAAACCCATGTACTAATTCAGAAAGCAACATAGGGAGCATTTTTACCCAGTGACAAATGGGGACGTTATACCTTAGAAATTTTAAGTTATTTACCCAAGGTTACAAATGTAGTAAATATTGGCAATATTTGAAACTAGAGATTCTGCTCTTTTCACTGTATCAAAGAAAAAAATAACATGAAAATAAAATGCCCAGTGGATCCCCACACTAGAACCTGAAAGTATAAACGTTCACTTGCCCTCTCTTTACACACATGGTCTCACACCCACACACAGTCTCACACACACACCGTCACACACCCAGTCTCACACACACACTGTCACACACCCAGACAGTCTCACACACGCACCGTCACACACCCAGACAGTCTCACACACAGTCACATATAGACAGTTTCACACACACAGAGTCACACATACACACAGTCTCACACACACTGTCATACACAGTCTCACACATGCACTATCACATATATACACAGTCTCACACACACAGTCACACATAGACACAATCTCTCACACAGTCACACATAGACACATACAGTCATACATACACAGAATCTCACACACACAGTCACACATACACAGTCTCTCACACACAGTCACACATAGACACATACAGTCACACATACACAGAGTCTCACACACACACACTGTCACACACACAGTTGCACATATACACAGTCACATATAGACACAATCTCACAGACACACAGAGTCACACATAGACACATACAGTCACACATACACAGAGTCTCACACACACAGTCACATATAGACACAGTCTCACAGACACACTGTCACACACAGTCACACACACAGAGTCACACATACATGGTGTCACACACACAGAGTCACACATAGACACATACAGTTGCACATACACAGTCTCACACACACACCGTCACACACAGTCATGCACACAGAGTCACACATACATATTGTCACACACACACAGAGTCACACATAGACACATACAGTCACACATACACAGAGTCTCACACACACACTATCACATATATACACAGTCTCACACAGTCACACATATACACAGTCTCACATACATAGTCACACATACACACAGTCTCACACACACACAGTCACACACAGCCACACATGTGCCATTCCACACACAGAGACTCACACACGGTCACACACATACAGTTACACACACTGAGTCACACACAGTCGCACATGCACAGAAACACAAACACAGTCACACACACAGCCACACATCACTAACAATAAGAATATGTTCTAAGAAGCGTGTCTTTGGGTGCCTCCATCACTGCTTAACATTACAGAGTAACTTACTTACACAAGCCTGCAGGGGATAGCACGCTGCACTCCTGGGCTCTGTGCACGTCTTGTGGCTCCCGGGTACACACCTGTACAGCATGTGATGTACTGAGCGCTGCTGCAGGCCACTGTGACATGGTGGGAAACATCTGCATGTCTATACATACCTAAACATAGAAAAGACCCATTAAAATGTATTAGTACAATCTAATGGGACAACTGTTGAATATGCAGTCTGTCGTTGACTAAAATGTCATTGCAGGTGTGTGACTTTACATATATACACAGTATGTTATATATTAGCTGTGCATATAGGTAATATGTCCTACATAGCATATACAATATACTATTATAATATATAATTATTTATATATTATATAGTAGAAGTTGATAGCTGACCATCTCCCTACACTGACCACCTCCTTAAATTGACCCAATTTTCATAGACCACGTGTATTGTCAGTACAGAAGGCTTAACTTTTCATGCTGACCACCTCGGTAATTTGACCAGTTTGTTACAGTCCAAATACAGATGTATTTATGATATACCTGTCCTAAATGTTAAAAGAGCAGTAAGAGTGGCTGAGTGCAGTGACGAGGGGAGGAGTTTGGAAGGTGAGGTAAATACTAAGAGAAAGTGAGGCCCTGCAGGGCCCTGGGTCACACATACAGAGAGTGAGATGGAAAGGCACTGGGGATTTTAGGCTAGAAAGTAGAATAGTGTGATTTAAAAATTGCAAGGTAGATCTACCTGCTGTGAAGATTGCAGGATGTGCTGTTATTACAGACAATAATGAAAGGCTGAGGAGAAAAGCAGGGGACACAGTTGCTTCAGTCTCACTGAGAGTAATCCCCTGGAGAATCATCCTCTGACTGTGTGTGTGAGACTGTGTGTATGTGTGACTGTATATGTGTGTGTGAGACTGTGTGTATGTGTGACTGTGTGTGTGTGAGACTGTGTGTATGTGTGACTGTGTGTGTGTGTGAGACTGTGTGTATGTGTGACTGTATGTGTGTGTGTGAGATTGTGTGTATGTGTGACTGTATGTGTATGTGTGAGACTGTGTGTATGTGTGACTGTGTGTGTGTGAGACTGTGTGTATGTGTGACTGTATATGTGTGTGTGAGACTGTGTGTATGTGTGACTGTGTGCGTGTGAGACTGTGTGTATGTGTGACTGTGTGTGTGTGTGAGACTGTGTGTATGTGTGACTGTATGTGTGTGTGTGAGATTGTGTGTATGTGTGACTGTATGTGTGTGTGTGAGACTCTGTGTATGTGTGATTGTATGTGTATGTGTGAGACTGTGTGTATGTGTGACTGTGTGTGTGAGATTGTATGTGTGACAGTGTGTATGTGAGCCTCTGTGGAGGTGTGGTGGCCATGAAGCTAGAACAGTGGTCATCTCTGCATTTTGGAGTGACACTAACAAGATGTAAAGATTAAGTGCAGGGTGTGAGACTTGCCTCCCAAGTGCTGGGATTACAGATGTGAACCAGCATACCAGGTTGCTAAATTCTTCACAACAGCAATTAAATGTCTATATTCTGTTCCACTGTGGGTTCTAAAATTTACTTTCTATAGCCCTACATCACTTTTAAGTTTTTTAACCATGGCTTTATTTTCTTATGTTGATGTCTAATATTATCATTACTGTTTTGAAAAAACCAGGATGCATGCTGCTAAATTCTTATCCTATTTGTGGTGCCAAATCACACTTTTATACCCACCCACCCATCCCCCAAAAGCCACTAGGGACACACAGTTGGACAGGTTACACTTGTCACTTACTGCACTGGGGCAAACACCGTGGGTTATGTCACCTCTGTTAAAGTGATAAGAAGGCGCCTGTCTTGTGTAGGGTTTGGGTGGCTCATTTGAGGAGCATGTCTAGGAACAGGGGGCTGCTCGAGACTAAATGTTGTTGGGAACACAGGGCCATGGAGACTGGATGTTGTTGGGAGCACAGGGCCATGGAGACTGGGTGTTGTTGGGAACACAGGGCCATGGAGACTGGGTGTTGTTGGGAGCACAGGGCCATGGAGACTGGGTGTTGCTGGGAGCACAGGGCCATGGAGACTGGATGTTGTTGGGAACACAGGGCCATGGAGACTGAGTGTTGCTGGGAACACAGGGCCATGGAGACTGGGTGTTGTTGGAGCACGGGGCCATGGAGACTGAGTGTTGTTGGGAACACGGGGCCATGGAGACTGAGTGTTGTTGGGAACACGGGGCCATGGAGACTGGGTGTTGCTGGGAACACGGGGCCATGGAGACTGGGTGTTGTTGGGAGCACGGGGCCATGGAGACTGGGTGTTGTTGGGAGCACGGGGCCATGGAGACTGGGTGTTTTTGGGAGCACGGGGCCATGGAGACTGGGTGTTGTTTGGAGCACTGGGCCATCCTATGGGGGCTGTAACAAGGATGCGGTTGTGACTGGTAAAGCAGCAGCTCTCTTGTGTGTTGGTGACAGCAGGGTGGGGGTTGCTGTGGTATTTGGTACTCTGTAGGCAGCGTGGTTAACTTGCGGCTGTCTGCAATGAGACACAGTCAGGAAGCAGCCTTGCCTGGTCTCATTTTGCCACAATCTAAGAATGACCTATTCTGGGGTTGGTAATCTGTGAGGGGAGAAAATGACTCAGCTGTAGGGCTTATCAGCTCCTGAATAGCAGGGGCTATTTTCTTTCTTTAACAAAACAGACAAACAAAAACCAATATTTTTAAACTATTGATAGATACTGTTTCATTCTTCAGTAGTGCAAAAACACGCTTTTATCAACAGGATAAATACCCAGCTTTTCCACGAATATGTGATTGATTAGCCTATGGTGTTGCCCTTGAACTCCTGTCCTCTGCAGCTGGCTGCCAACTTGCCCTCTCACATGGATGTCTAATGAGGACAGGAAGCCTCGCGCCCTGGCTGAGCTGCAGTTCCCTTCCAGGCCCACCCAGCCCTTGTTTCTCTGGGTTTCTCCTGTTGTTTTTATCCCACCTCGGAAAAGAGTAAGTACAAATTTTCAGTTGCTCAGAATAAAAGCTTCGCAGTGAACACTTGTCTTCCCAACAACATCCAGTCTAGAGAAAACCCTTGTTCCTGGACATGCTCCTCAAATTACCACCCAAACTCTACATTGGACAGGTGCATTCTTATCACTTTAACAGAGGTGACATAACCCATGGTGTTTGCCCCAGCACAGTGCGTGACAAGTGTAACCTGTCCAACCGTGTGTCCCTAGTGGGTTTTCTTGGTGGGTGGGTGGGTAGAATAGTGTGATTTGGCACCACAAATAGGATAAGAATTTAGCAGCATGCATCCTGAGTGTTTCAAAACAGTAAAGATGATACTAGACATCAACATAAGAAAATAAAGCCATAGTTAAAAAACTTAAAAGTGATGTAGGGCTATAGAAAGTAAATTTTAGAACCCACAGTGGAACAGAATATAGACGTTTAATTGCTGTTGTGAAAAATTTAGCAACCTGGTATGCTGGTTCACATCTGTAATCCTAGCACTTTGGGAGGTTCAGGTGAGAGGATTATTTGAGGTCAGGAGTTCAAGACTAGCTTGAACAAGAGCAGGACCTTGTCTCCACAAGAAATAGAAAGATGAGCTGGGTGTGGTACTGTGAACCTATACTCCCAGCTACTCAGGAGGCTGCGGCCAGGAGTTTGGGGTTACAGTGAGCTATGATGGTGCCACTGCACTCTATATGAGCGATAGAGCAGGACCCTGTCTCAAACAAACAATCAAACAAACAAATAAAAAACTGTATTAGCCAGCATTGGGGTACCACCCTCCAACTGGCACAGAACAGATGGTAAACTGCAGTGGAGATGGGTGGAGATGCAGTCAGGCTCTGAGCTGGAATTCCTTTCCACTGATTCTTACCTCTATAACCCTGGACAATTCACATAACTTAACTTTCTCCTGTAAAAAAACAATGATAGTAAGTTACCGAATGTAAAAAAGATTATTGAGATAGTTGAAGTTAAGGTAAATAAATGTATGTTTGCTTGTTTGAGTTTAAATATGTCCTTTGCAATATTTAGGAAGTACTTAGTATAAAAAAATGAATTTCATCATTTATCTGAAATTCCAATGTAACTGGATGTCCTCCATTTTATCTGGCCACCTTATCTTAGAGAAATTCTCTTGAGGAAAGCCTGCAAGAAAACACATTTGTGGAACTATTTTCTTTTCTTTTTAATTTAATGCTATCTATATTTCAAGAGCTATTAAATATGGAAAAATAGACAATTTTTAGTATTTTACCACTAAGCAATCATCAGTATCTTTTCTTCTTAGAATTGTACCAAGTAAATAGTAGGTAATTAATAAATATTATCTGAGTAGGTATTAGGAAGCTGACAACTTAGAACTTACAGAGCAGATATCACTGCTCATATATTATAGAATAAACTGGTTTCTACTCAATAGACAGAAATAATCAGGGCCCTGCCTTGACTATAAAACTCACTCCAAATTTTGATACTAAAAAAGGTTGAGACCTACTCTGTTTACTGGTGCACTTGTGGTGTTTTAAAATATACTGTGAAAGATCTCTGCAGTTAAGTTCTTGATAACACTACAGGAGGAGAAATCATCGTGAGTGTTTATAAACAGGTGTGACTGTTTCACAGGGAAAGAGAGTAACAGACTAAACCCAACGTGGTTCAAAGAAAGTATTTTAACAAAAAGACAAAATTCAGCTTTCAAATGTCTCCAAATTAATGTGTTTATTGTCATGAGGTTTTACTCTCAATGATACTGGGAATACCACCAATGAAATTGAATATCTGAACAAACATGATTATGATTCCCATGCAGAGAGAAAAGATATTTTATAAGGTAGCCTGAATCACATTCATTACTCCAGGAAACAAGGAATTTTTATTCAAGAATATCTGAAGCCTAGTGTGTAAACAATTAAATCTCAAACTAGGGTGAGGTGACAAAAAGGTGATAAATGTGAATACAAAGTTTTTAAAGGGTGAATTAGGCCAGATTTCTTTAAAGTTCATAAACTGGGAACCACATTCTGAGTAGGACAGAGTGCTCTCAGCTGCTAATCAAGGAAGAAATTCTAGAATCCAAACAAAAACAAAGGCAGAATTTAAAGCAAATTGTTTTAGATCAAGGATAATGATAAGAAAACAAAATCTATGTAATCTACCTTGGTGTCTTAAATAATGGAAGAGACCTATATTGTATATCTATTGAAGAGACTGAAGAGATTAATATTTGTCTTGTATTTAATAGAACTTGAAAAGTACAGACATCTTTTCCCCCAACTGAAATATTGGGAGAACAAAACAAATTTTGATGAAAAAGCAAAAATACTTTGAGGTGTTCTGATTTGGGTAAAGAAGTAATAACACTGGATTTGCCCTCCTATAGGAAATGAAAAATAAGTGTAGACAAAGACGTGGCACTA
Organism: Galago senegalensis; assembly: GCA_963575145.1. NCBI lineage: Eukaryota > Metazoa > Chordata > Mammalia > Primates > Galagidae > Galago > Galago senegalensis. Next base: position 13,370 of record CAUYTI010066080.1, read on the forward strand.
TCTATATCTATATCTATATCTATCTATCTATCTATCTATCTATCTATATATATATATATATTTTTTTTTTTTCAGTTTTTGGCCTGGGCTGGGTTTGAACCCGCCACCTCCAGCATATGGGGCTGGCGCCCTACTCCTCTGAGCCACAGGCATCACCCACACAATATTTTTTAAGTAATTGGACATTAGGCAGCAAAGGATGGTGATCCCCAAAAGATGAGGAAAAATTATGTGAATTAAAATTTCCTAGCTTTCTTCTGGAGAATATTATCTTGGACATAATAAAGGAGGGGGCACCCAGTGAGAGGTAAATGGTCTCCCTAAGTTAAGAAGAAAACTTGGAAATCTGGTGAGGCAAAATCAGCTAGAGGTCATAGGGCAAAGCTCCAGAGATAAGAGTGATGTGCACAGGAAGAAGAAAATGTGCGGTGTGAACAGAGCCCTCCCTGAGTCTTAATGAGGGCAGAGAAGCATCCCCAGAAAAGACCCAGGGCTGGGGAGGGAACCCCCTGAAGAGATCTGAATGAGCAGCACCCAAGGCACTGGAGGGCCCGCAATAATGCCTTTGCCAAGCCCCAGCTGGATAGCTTTATAATTAACGAGTCAGAAGGCAGAATCCTCCTAAGTGTTTTGCCTCATTAGCCCTAGACTACACACCGCCCTGGTTCAACTAAGCAATGCTTGAAAAGAGGAAATTGTTTCCAAGTAACTTAACTGTGTATCAGAACAAAGCTCAAGATGACTTATAGAAATGCAAAAACATGTAACACCAACAAGTTAAACTTAAACTTGTTGGTGTTACACATTCTGCTTTTTAAAAAGACACGTAATTAGTGAAACATGGTACACAAGGAGAAGAAAAAGCAATCATCAGAGCCACCCCCAAACTGGCAAGTTGACAGAGTTAGTAGACCAGGATATTAAAACAGCTGATGCAGAGAGTGTGACCTGCAGGATATGACCTCATCCTGTATGCCCCAAAGTGAGAGCTACGACTGGGTGTGTTAGGAACAGACATGGGAGAAGTAGAGAAAACACTATCTTCAAAACGCTAAATGAAAATTACGACGTATGGAATGAATAATGCTGTAGATAAAATAAATGAGCAAAAAGAGCAAAAGAAAAGATCAGTGGCCTTGAGGACGTGCCAAGAAAAATGACCTGAAAAGAAACACAGAAAAAAGAGACTAAAAATCCATGATGAGAACTTCATTGTGCCCTGAAATAACTTCAAGCAGCCTAATCAATGTATAGTTTAATTTTCAAGAAAAAAAATGGAGGAATAGAGGCAGGAAAAATGTTGGAGAAATTAATGGCCCCAAATTTTATGAGTTTTATTAAAACTTGAAATCCACAGATTCACAAACCTCAGTGAAACCCAAACAAACACAAGCAATATTAAGAAAACTATAATACAAAAGAAAGAAAACTATAATAATCCATAATACTAATCATAATCGAATGGCTCAGTGAGAAAGATAACGTCTTAAAGGCTTAGGGAAACCGAGTCTGTGCCTACGAGGAAAAACAGGCAAGTATGGGAGGGTGTCCCTCCTCGAAATTCACCCCAGTACGAGAGGGCAAGCAAACAAAGTAAAAACAATAAAAACTCTGCCAACATGAAAATTCTACTCCCAGCAAAATATATTCTGCAAAATAAAAGTAGAATAAAGACATTTTTGACACATAAAAACTGAAATAACTCATCACCAGCAAATCTGCACTAAGGAAGATTAAGGACATTTTTAGGGATTAGGACAATTATGTTAGACAGAAACGTTGTGAACAAAAAGCAGTTATAACTATGAAAAATGTTAATTACATAGAGGTAAATGTAAACATTTTAAAGATATCATTTCAGGTCAAAGGGCATGATGAGTGTTACTGCATCTCTGCCATCTTTTTGTTTAAAATGGCAATAGGCTGTTTAGAGCCACATTAAAACAAAATCAAACACAATCTATAGCAGAGTATATAACAAAGAAAATAACAATGGAATGCTGCCAGTATTTTATTTCCAGTAAAATATATTATTCAAAATGAAGACAGAGAAAGGCAGTTTTAGACACAAAAATTAAAATACGAAGAATTAACATATGAAGAATTAAATTGAGAAAAAGAGCACAAAGGCTGGGAAGGAAAAAAAAGGATAATATCACTAGAAGGAGACGGGGACAGCTATTCTTGTCACAGACGGAAAACGAACTCCACCGTGGCGGATGGAAAGCCATCGATGGTAATAATCCAAATTCATGTTATAGGTACGTCTTGCACTTTGATTCAATCTGGCAATTTTACCCTATTAATGGGGTATTTAGACCAAGTTTCACTGGGAACCCCTCATGTCACAGAGGGAGGAGGATTTGCTGACAAGAACTCAGGACGGAGGTGCCCTGAGGGGTGACAGCCCTGACAGTGACTTCATCCACACAGAGGTTTCTCTGGCAGCCTTGGGACAGATCTGAGAAGGACAGAGGCAATCTTCTATCAACCCAGCAGGACTGGGGGTAGAGCTGAAGTTAATGTGATTTATGAAAAAAAGAAATGCTATCTTTTTGTGCATTTGATCTGGGGAATGAAGACTGTGCTTCTTTTGTAAGAGTTGTGTGAAGACGTTAGTTCACATTATTCTTAATCTGCAGGATGGTGGGCAGAAGGCGCAGGGTAGGCCTGGAGGGCTGGAGGTGGAGGCGTGAGACACAGGGTGCGTGAGATGGTGTTCTTGGAAGAGCCTTAACTTTCCTTGGTTTCCCAAGGTATCAACGAATAACATGTTGTTTGAAAACTACTGATCCAGTGTTTCTTTGGGAAGTCTTCCGACATAGAAACACCCCATCCGTCTGTATGCCCTGTGGTAATAAGGACTGTCTTTGACCAATGGTCCCTTTTCCTTGACATGGGTTGGGCTACCTGGTGGTAACTGAGGAGGTTCATTGTGTGAGGACACAGCCAGGAGGCGTCTATGCCCCAGATGGCAGGTACCTGATACTGCTGGTAACTTGATCTGGGAATCCCAATCCCCAGGGGAGTGAGAGGTAAACTTCTGTCCATCATAAGCCACTCAGTCTGTGGGAGTTTCTTACAGCGCCCTGAACAGACTGGGACACACAAATACAAACACACACATTCAAGCAAACATGCACACAACAGATCAGAAAGAGTGTTTGTTTGTTCACCCAGTAAAGGTAACTGCAAGTCAGGGTGAGAACTGCTTTGTTACACACAGCTGTGTATGTGTCCTGTGTGCAGAAATGTAGCACACAAAGGACCTAAACTGTGACCCTCCCACACAAACACACAAAAAGGACTGACAAATGTGACCCTCCCACACAAACACACACAAAGGACCTACAACTGTGACCCTCCACACAAACACACACAAAGGACCTAAACTGTGACCCTCCCACACAAACACACAAAAAGGACCTAAACTGTGACCCTCCCTCCACACACAAACACACACAAAGGACCTAAACTGTGACCCTCCCCCCCCACACAAACACACAAAAAGGACCTAAACTGTGACCCTCCCACACAAACACACACAAAGGACCTACAACTGTGACCCTCCCACACAAACATACACAAAGGACCTACAACTGTGACCCTCCCACATAAACACACAAAAAGGACCTAAACTGTGACCCTCCCATACAAACACACACAAAGGACCTACAACTGTGACCCTCCACACAAACACAAACAAAGGACCTACAACTGTGACCCCTCCATACACAAACACACACATAGGACCTACAACTGTGACCCCACACACAAACACACACAAAGGACCTACAACTGTGACCCCTCCACACACAGACAAAGGACCTACAACTGTGACCCCCAATACACACACACACACAAAGGACCTACAACTGTGACCCCCCCCACACACACAAGAGCCAATTTACTCTTTAATTTTTCTTATGATAGTAAGAAATGTTTATATGACTAACCACACTCCAGTTCCTACACATTATAGAGCCTAAAATACCACACAAATGTTCTCTGCTCTCTTTCCCACAGCAGCTGGAAAATCCATCACAACAAAGGCTTTGCATATTTTGGAAATGATCTTAAACTTAAGGTAAATTTGCAAAATAGTACACTGAGTTCCCTCCCGTGTACTTGTTACTGGGATTCATTATCCAGCTGGGCTCGGGCCATTTGCTCTGGTTGTCCCTCACTTTCTGTCCCTAAGTCACTGGACAGTAATTTGGAGAGGGTACGCACTTTCCCCTGAACCATCAACCTGCATTTCCTAAGAACAAGAACAAAGGCATCCTTCTGTAGTTTCCTATCAGCTGATGCTCCGCAATGGGGCCCTCAGCAAGCCACTTGTCTTAGAAACACCTGAGGGGCAGGTGTTGATGTGAAAGCTGATTCCTGTGCTGACCCACAGCCCCCAAGTCAGAATTTCCCACAGTAGGGTACAGGAAATTTTAATCTATTTATAATCTGGGGTGCAGAGCTCTGAGGCTTATCTCATAAAGAGCACAAGAAAATTATTTTACAATTTAAAATAGTATATAAAACACAGGGAGAGTGGATAAACCCAGAGAGCAGTATGGCCCTGAGGAGGGTGAAGTGCATTGTGTAAGTTGAGAACTGTGGAATTGAAGGTTACTTCAAAAGTTTTAAAACACAAAGAAATTAGTTGTTTCCATTTCTAAATTGGTGAAAATTCTTTAAAAATAAAACTATGCCAAATAATAAAAATAAGTAAACAATACAATGCAAAGTGGTTTAGAATAGTGAGTCTCTTGGATACATTTATGTTTATGAGTCATCTTTTTCTACCCTGGAAATCAGAAGGATTTTGTTCACAGCTATTATTTCTGCTGTGGATTTTGTGATCATGATAATATTGCTAATAACAGTGAGTACGCAAAGCATTATCATGTTGTTTTGGCCAGATTTTCCGTGTTTTCTGGGATGGAAGATTGAAAAATGGATTTTGTCTGCCATGTACAGTATTAAGTTGGATTTGACGGTAATTCTAAGGCACCCGGATTAGGTTGTTTTCAAAATGAAAGCACCTTACACAAGAGCTTCCAACAAGGCTGGATTCATCTATTCATGTCAGGAAAATTTTACTCTAATCATGCAGAATCCATTAGTGGGGGAAATTTTACAGTTCCTTTAATTTTCCTCAAGGCCTTTAAAACAATGTGGGTTTCCTCTGGTGTTACAGCAGCTACTGCTTAGACGGGAAGGAGCGGGATTTGGCTGTGCTGTTTACATGGCACTGGGGATCGGGGGTTGCAAGAGTCGCCCCGAACTCTGCACAGTCGGGGTTCAACAAAAGGTCATAGAAACAAAATGATACTCGTCCTCTTACCAGATTTATGTTTCTCTGAAATGATTAACAACAAAAGGAATTTCCACAACCGAATGTGTTTTAATGTCATTGACACGTCTAAGAGCAGGCTTCAAACTTTGCATGCCTAAAAGCAGCTCTTTTGGGGACACACTAAATATTTCAATTTTCCATTACTTTTTTTTAAATTCGATTACTAAGGTCCTATAATTTTGATGAAAAACTGTAAAATTATTTATCTCCTTTCTTTTCTTTTCTTTTCTTTTTTCTTTTCTTTTTTTTTTTTTTTTTTGTGAGACAGAGCCTCAAGCTGTCACCCTGGGTAGAGTGCTGTGGCATCACAGTTCCCAACAAGCTCCAACTACTGGGCTTAAGCAGTTCTATTGCCTCAGCCTCCCAAGTAGCGGAGACTACAGGTGTTGGGTGACCATTTTTTAACTTTGGTACGGCAGGACAACATGGCCCAGGTGCCGGGCGGGGGTCGGGCGGGGGACAGGGCAGGGCAGGGCCTGACAACAAGGCAAACTTTGATAAGCAGTTTTCGATAATCACTTCTCAGCAATTATTTGTTATTATTACAGTTTAACATTATAAAATTAACAAAAATAATATAAAACTCATATTCCGGCGAAATAGCCACATGGCAGCCGAAAACCATATATTCCCTTCTTGTTCTCCCACCCGTTCTTAGATTCTTTCCAAAAATCGGGACTTTTTTAAAATGCCACAGGACAAGGGACAAATTGTTGAAAAGTGGGACTGTCCGGCCAAAAGCAGGACGTCTGGTCACCCTGCACAGGTGCCCACCACTTTTTTTTTTGGTTGTAGTTGTCATTGTTGTTTGGCAGGCCCGGGCTGGATTCAAACCCGCCAGCTCTGGTGTGTGTGGCTGGTACCTCAGCCTCTTGAGCTACAGGCATGGAGCCTATTTGTCTCATTTTTTTAAACTCAAAAACCTCCTACTTTGGGTTAGACAGAATTTTAAATTTCCTCTTATCTCTAGATTTTATTACACTTTCAGCTTATTTATTTAGATTCTAGTAATAATCAAAAGAACTCATTCTATTTCTTTTTGCATGTGGAGTTCTAGTTTGCCTGTCTTTCCCCCTTTTTTTGGAGACAGAGTCTCAAGCTGTCACTGTGAGTAGAGTGCTGTGATGTTACAGTTCACAGCACCCTTCAACTCACTGGGCTTACTCATCCTCTTGCCTCTGTTTTTCTATTTTTAGTAGAGACAGGGGGTTTCCCTTTTTGCTCAGGCGGGTCTCCAACCTGTGAGCTCACGCAATCTACAGGCCTCGGCCTCCCAGAGCCCTAGTATGTCTTTCCCCCTTTTATCAATCCAGTTTAGAATAAAATTATCTGCATTTTCTTCAAAACCAATAAATAGATGATGAAATAACAACAGATTCAGGAAACAAATGTTTATTATCCTACAAAAATTTTTCAAACTCAGTTTTCTTTTATCCTGAGTAATGCTGAATTATTTTTGTCAGGAAACAGAAAATGTTGGTCATTCATTTTTTAAAAAATACATTTTAAAATATTAAAAAATTGTGTGTTGCTGGCATATAAGTCAGGTGCATGGCAGTGGCAGCCATGGTGGGATCTGGCGGGTTAGTGCTGGGGCCGCAGTCGCGGGTTCCTGTCTGCAAGCAGCCGTGTAATTGCATTTCTGAAGGCCGGCTTGAGTTATTGCTTCAGAATGCAGTTATGTCACATGCAAACTGCTGGCAATAGAGTGAGTTGTACTATAATGGCAAATAGAAAATAAAGAGATACTCTTGGTCTTAATTTGTCTGAATGCAGCTCTCCAGGGTAAGAGAAGGCAATGGTAAACTGGGTGAGAGGCAGCTTGGGGAAGTCTCTGGCACAGCGAGGGCTCCTAGCCTCACTCCCACCATATTCTCCCAGTGGCCTCACCTCTTGCAAATACAGAAACCTAGCTTTGCCTCCTACGTTTGCTTATATGGAATCAAACAAGTCCAAAGAAGATAATTTCTAACTGTGGAATTTAACTCATTTAAACACCAAAATGTACAAGAAATTCTAGAGCATGACTGCCTCTAAATTAGTTAAATAACATCATATGCCAATTAGTGTGCTTACCACCCATGATTACAATCACTTTTACCAAGCTCTCTTCAGTAACTGCATTAGACTGCTCAGGCTGTCATAACCATATTCCCCTCACTCTGGAAGCTGGCAACCCCAGATGAAGGTGGGTTTCTGGTGAGGGCTCTCCTTCTGGTTTGTAGGGAGCTGCTTTGTCCTCCAGTATCCTTCCTCCCTATGCACGTACAGAACGACAGAGGGGAGAGCTCCAGCACCTCCAGTGTGCCTTCTCACATTCTCATCAAGGCTATGACCTCATTTGACCTCAATTACTTCCTTAGAGGCTAAATCTTCAAATACAGCTACACAGGGGGGCCGCACTTTAACATGTAAATTTGGGGGGAGATACCAGCATTTAGTGCATAATGTTGCAAAATACATTCCTTTCATCCCAAAGGCCCTAAAATTTTTAACATCAATTTCTGAACTCTAAAGTCCAAAGTCTTATCTAAACATATAAGTCAGATGTAGTTGAAACTATTTATCTTCAAGGAAATTCTTCTCCAGCTGTGACCTATGAAACTAAACAAGTCATCTTCCTCCAAAAACCAGGCTGGTGCAGGCATAAGATAGACTTTTCCATTCAAAAAGGGAGAAATCAAAAAGAACAAAGGGATAAGGAGTCCCAAGCACATCTAGTACCTATCTAGACAGCTTCCATCAGATCTGAAGACTTGAGAGCAACTCTGTTTGGCTAGATGGTCTGCCTGTTGAAATGGTAATGATGGGCGCAGCCTTGGCCCCTGGGCCTTTAGTGGGAATGGCAGCCCTAATAGTCTCTGAATCTCCTTCAGGGTCACTCTTAGGTTCTCTGAGAAAGTAAAGCATGCTCCTAGCTGACTAGCTCCACAGTCCAGGCTGTACATTTACCTCACGCAGGCAGCGTCACAGCTGATGTCACCCCATCTCCAGCTCTGGCTTCTGCTTAAATGGCCATCACCATCATCACGAGTCATCCCTTCATGTCCAACCACACCCTTGGTATTCTCTCCAGGACAATATCCTCCTCGTTTTTTCCCCACTGTGTGTAGGCCTATAATTTTTCAAATCTTTAAATTCTATTTCTTTTCACCTTAATGATTTTTTTCAAATTATCCTTTTCTCTCACATTTTATGTAACTAGAAAGGAAAAACCCAGCTCCTCCTTGTTGCTTTGCATAGAAATCTGGTATAAATCCCCAGTGTCCTCACCCCTTAGAGTTGCCTCCCCCAGAACACTGACAATAAATTAAACCCAGTTCTTTGCCTTGGTGTAACATGCGTCCCCTTTGTTTCATTTTCCAAATAGCTGCTGTTCATTGCTGCTGAGACCTCATTAGAATGGCCTTTCCCACCGTATTTCACATTGATGTGTGTGTGTGTGCGTTCACCCTGCCACCAGATGTGATTACATGAATGTGAGGATGTTTACCTACCAGTTCAGAGGATTATAGCTTTGTTAAAGTACACCCATTGACATTCTCCCAACCCAGGGGCTCACAGCTGTCTGGTTCATAATTTTTTAGTTTGTTAAAGTTGTAGCATAAAAAAATCATAAAATACCACAACTATCCAATAATTTAAAACTAAAAGGACAGGTAAAAAAAACAAAACCCAAATAATTACTCGGTTAAATGACCTAACTAACTAGTTGACCAACTGATGTAAAAATTTAATCATCTGCTATAAAGTCCCAGTCTCCTGTGTCTCTTAGAATCATATAAAGCCCCGTTTCTTTCTGCCAGGCTGTAACCCGGGTCCTCGTAATCTGGTTTGGTACAGATGTTCACACAGAGGGTAACCTTGCTAACACTGCCTCCCCCTGCTGACTCTGCTCTTCTCGCCCTGAGAAACCACTGTCTCTTGTTCACTGAAATAAAAAAAAAAAAAAAACTTAAAAAAATAATAACCTTATGAAAAATGTGGATTGAATTATTTCAGCATTTGCCAGTTTAGATAAAATAATTTTGAGTTTCTCTTCCCACTAATGTGCAAATATCTATATAATAATACAGGGAAAGCACTAAGCATGTACTATTCTGCTAACACTAAACATATTAACACATTCTATTTATTTATATAATCTATGGTAGACAAAATTAAGCATCTCAGTCTTTTCATGTTCATCACTGAAGTGGCCTAAAGATAATACTTCGAGGAGCTGTATGTGAAGGAAAGATCACATCTGACTCAATTCACATTTCAGCAGGTGTTAGAAGATTCTTTAGAACGCTTGAGATACTTATATGTGCAGATAATCCCTATAAAAACTACTAATTGAAATAGAGGATACAAATTAAATTTTGTAGAAACGATATTACTTCTAAAGATGAAGTACATAAAGAACTTGCTCAGAAATGCACGTGATGCTTACTGAAGTTTGTGAGAAACCGTGAGGGGGACACCTGAGTTGCCACAAGTGCCGTGAGGAACAGAGGAGAGAGACGAAGCCCCTGTGCCTGGAGTGACTGATGTTTCCTGGCCGGTCAGAATGCCTGGAATTGCTAGCGTGGGACAGTGATCTCATCCTTTGTTGGCCAGAGTTTTGTAATTGTTTTTAATTTAGTCAACATGACATCATTCTATCTAGAGGAGTCAACCTCTGTAGTTCTGTGGCAGGTCTCAGGTAAACACCCCTTTGTCCAGGCCTCACCCATACCACCCTGTTCCAGCCTAACCAAAACTTATAGAGATTATAATTTATAACATACAAAAAATAGATAGGCAGCCTGAGGATTAGAAGTGATTTTCTGGGGTAGGCAGCGCCGACAGTAATTCACAGTGGCTGTTATATGCATCAATGTCCTGAAGAGGTGGGACCACACAGACTGTGTATTTATTATCAAGCTCTCGTGCGTGGCTGAAGGATCATGGCAGGGAGCATTGGCCCTGTGTTGGTGTTACTGGACAGCAGGACTTTCTGGGGGACCTCATCCAACCGGTACCTCATCCTGGTCCACAACTATCTCGCATAGCAGGTAGCATCCGAACCCCACACAGTGCATCCACATTCCCAGTACAAGTGTCACAACTGTAGCTGAGTGGCCCACGGCCTCTGTAGCCCAATAGCCACTCCTTTGAGGAGTCAGGACTTTACTGAGTAATGGCTCAGGTGAGGCATCAAAGCCTTTGGTTCACAAATGAGGCCGGGCTCAGATCTGCCCCATCACTCCCCTGCCTCAGAACACTCAGCATATAAATTTACTTCGTTGAGCTTCAATTCCCTCACCGGCAAATGGATTTAATTAGAGTACCTATCCCATAAATTTTCCCTGTGAATGAAATTAGAGCTTATCTGTAAAGTGCTTACTACTTGACACAGAAAAAGAGCTCAATAAAATTGCAATTATTATCAAATTCATCAATGTAGGTCTGTGTGCGCAAGACTGTTACACCAAGCTTCATCTGAGTGAAACTTCCACTTGGTTGCTGAAAGTTGCACATTTGTTAGCTGGAGTAAGTGATCAAGGATCACGGCCAAGTTTTTCTGATACTTAGAGAAACCATATCCAGACAAGTTTGAGGACCCATGGTCAGATCCATCCCCTAAGTTGAAAATTTGGGAATATACTTTGTCTTTCAAAAATTTTCTGGACTTCAAAATGCAGCCATCTGCCCAGTGAACACTGGACTCCACCTGCCAGGTTTCTCTCCCTTCCTGGTCCACAAGCCTGGCGCTGATCAAGGACTTGGACACTAAACTGTCACACAGAAGTTGCTGGACTGTCTGCCTTGGTCAGGAGGCTAGAGTAAAGGAACGGAAGATGTCGGAGCCACGGGACAGGAAAAACTCTGGCTCTGGAATTTGCCACTAGGAAGAAAGGTTTTCAGGCTAGTGCAAAACTATAATTTCACCCATCAGCCTTTACGTGAGGAAAAAATGTGTCACCCACTGAACCTATATGGCTGTTTTTAATAGTAATCAGTGTCTGTTCACTAATGTAATTTTTTTTCCTTCTCTTAGAGAATTGTGAAACTTGTTTTTAATTAAGCAAATACCATTGAGGTGAAAAATTATTTTAAAAAGTTGATTATAAACTGACTTATGAATATTGATCCCCTGAGTTTTAGTTGACAGCACTCAAATTATCTCCTCTACCCTTTCAGTAATTTTGAGAGAACTTTATCAATCCATGGGAATAATGCCATTTTTATTTACTTTATGAACGATTTTTCTTATGCTTAAGTTAAAAACTTTATTTAATTATAATCAAGAGATGTAATTCCCTCGAAGAGTGAAAAGTTAACTAATTAATAAGCTGTGTTAGAATAACATTGAATTATCTATAAAAATTTTGAAGAAAAAATTATTAACTTTGTGTTTGGAAGCGAGGAAGGAGAGTAACCTGGGCTCTCTTGATTACAGTGGAAATTAAAATTAGAGTATAAGAAAAACAAAATTTTTTGATTTGGGTTTCCAACTTTGCTAGTGAATTCTGTTTTACTTGCATTGGTGATTTAATATCTTAAAGCTCCAATTCCAAATCCATTAGAGGGAGTCTGGATATCTATCATAATTAAATATGATAGAATTCAAAATAGCTTTGTGTACCATAGGCATGTAACAAATATCCCTTTTCTTTTCTTATCCTTTCCGTGATACAAGATCCAATCATAAAGTAGACAAATAACCAAAATGTATAAGTAACAAAGTTATAGCAAGCTGTAAAATAAAAAACGCTTGGAAGCAATTTTAACAAAATTAATCACTTGGATAATAAAGTTACAAACACACAAAGCTCTTACAACTACTAGAGATACAGCATTAGGAATGTTATTACAAGTAAGAGTGTGAGGAATATTCAAGGAGCAACTCAAGTTAGGAACATTCCAATCCAGGGATTTACAAGTGTTCTTAGATAAGACTGAGGAATATGCAGACGGTGACAGGAGACAATCTAACCCTAGAGAACAGAGTGAGAAGGGCAACTTTGATAAGCTAAACTTTAAATTTGGAGAGTGCTGAGAGTTCAGGGCAGCATGCTGTGTGAGGCCAGCTCAGGCAAGGCTGTGCCAACCATGGGGCGGGATATGACATGTGTGTTAAGGGCAATGGGAAACCCTGGGGTAGTTACATTACAGACTTTGGGCTCTGACTCTTCACTTTCCCGAGCTCATGCCCTTTGCCACGTGACTTCAAAGTGCCCACTCACTCTATGCCTGGGACCAGCCATGTGACTTGCTTTAGCCAATCAAATGAAACAGAGTCTCTGAAGCCAGCCCTGGACAAGCCTTATCTGTTTTTTCTTACACTCTGTACTTCTGTCAAAACTGTGAACCAGATGAGCTTTCTGGACACAGGAGGTGATGAAAAGCACTGGGGATAGATTTTTCCCAACTGAGCATCCTTGGCTGAGCTGCCTAAGATAAGCCCACCTCCAGAAAGTCCCCAGACACCAGTGGCTGCAGAAATTGAATCAGTTGGTCTGTGAACAAGTGGGCAAATCTGGACAGGTCTGCAGATTTCAAGCCAAGCCATGTCCAGGGCAGCTCAAAACTACAGATGTGAGGAAAACAAAATTGTATCCCTCTATGATACTGAGGTTTGCGAATTTTTAGTGCCCAGTAATCGGTAACACTGAAGGTTTTGAATCCAGACAGATACAAACATTTTGCAATTCTGCAAGATTACTTTTGTTACAATACTATAGTAAAACTGAGGGAACAGAATTACAGACTGGAAGATTTTTTAAGGGAGACTTGCTCATGATGTTTTATTAAAATAGTGATACTAAAGGAACCAAAGTTTGGGAACAAAAGTGACATTGAAATTATAGTTTTCAAAACTAGAAATAAATTAAATCATCCTGGGAGTGTTGTAATAATAATGATTTTGGCATTATGGCCTCACAAACCTATTTGAAAATTCTTCATGATCAACAGAGAAGAAATAAACATGTCTTTTGAATTAGGGATAAAGCTTGAGTCAGCTGATACAATTTTAAATATATAACACCAAGAATTTGATTGTGGTGTATCTTGATCACATAGGATGGGTTTTAAGCACTATCCCAGGTAAATATGTGCATGGTGGGAGGGAGGGGTCCCTCGGAAATATACCAGTTCTATAAACCTTTTAACACCTTTTTTAGGTTGGTACAGAAGTATTCTGGACATATTTAGTTCCTAAATATGTCCTAAGCTAACATCTCTTTTCAATAAGCAAGGACACCATGGACCCTCATGCCAATACCTGCCAGCCCTGTCTCCTGGTGTGAGAACCAAGGGCATTTCCCAAGCTGCTGTGACTTGGGGAAGGCTGCGCTGGACTGAGGAACGTTGCTTTAGAGGGTGGGGATCTTTTTATTTTTTAGGTTTGGAGGCTAAATAATTAAGTATCGACTTAACAAAGTATACCAAATCATGCCAATGTTATTAAAGTATATTATTTAGTAATAGTAAATGTTTATTCTTTAAAGCAACTTAATGCAAGGTAACTTCCTGTGGTTAATAAAAGTGTTCTATATACTGTGCCCTACATTTGTCGAGAATTTGCTTCTGAAACGTGCTCTTTTGATCATACTTTTTAATGTAAGTAACTGTACCTCAAACTTTAAAATTTAATAAAATTTTCTTAATATTAAATTGAAAATTTTAAGTTAAACTTTTATGTTAAGCAGAAAAGCGTAAGACAATTTGATTAAGTCCATTATCATATTGTGAAATCTGACATAGTGTTGTTTACTGTATTTCTAAACTTAGATTACATATCCAGGCTGGGCACCCGTAGGTCAGTGGTTAGGGCACCGGCCATATACACCCAGGGCTGGTGGGTTTGAACTTGGCCTAGGCCTGCTAAACAATAATGACAAATGCAACCAAGAAATAGCTGGTGTTGTGGCAGGTGCCTGTAGTCCCAGCTAACTGGGAAGCTGAGGTAAGAGAATTGCTTGAGCCCAAGAGTTTGAGTTTCTGTGATGCCATAGCATTCTACCCAGGGCAACAAAATGAGACTCTGTCTAAAAAAAAAAAAAAAAAAAAAAAGATTACATTTCCAAAAGTTGTTTAAGGGCTTCTGAAGATTTCTTCTTTTAGTTAAGCTTTAAATTCTTCTTGTCAATCATGTGAAATCACTAATAAGAATATCTATATTGATAAATATAGTTCAATATATTAAAAGAAATTTAATTAAGTAGGTTTTAAAAGGGCTTAATGGGAATTTAATCTGTTCAACATCAGTTAATTGAACCTTACTGTAAACACAAGAAAAGGTGATGTTTTTCTTTGTTCCCTAGGTTTAATAAAATTGTATAACAAATTTCAAAATTTGAACTTTAAAGGCTAGAGGAAGCCTACTTTTTAAAATTTGCACCTTTAATAAATTAAAAATTTTAATAATATACAGTAATTCTAAATAATCCCTTCTTTGCACATGGAAGTTTAAGTCAAGGACAAAACCACAAGAAACTCTAAAATAAGAGGAAGCAAAGGAACATTGAAGGAGATGGAACAGAATTTGTCAGAGATGAGGTCAGAAAGTCCTGGGAAGAGAACAGCAGAGTCCACAAAGGAGAGACCTTTAGGGGAGGGAGGGTGGTCCACAGCTTTCAGGGGGAGCCCTTGGAGATAGAGAAGAAAGAAAACGGTTCACACCCGGTGCCGTGGCACCAGCTGTTCTGGTGGAACATGATCCAATTGCACCAGTTGATGGTTCACAAATGGAAGTAACAAGGTTCCTAATGGTCTGTCCGTCTAGACACTGGTGTGTCCATATGTGCACACTGATAGTTCCATAACTATCATCTATGTGCCATGCAAGTGAATTCACCAAAAACAAATATAAATATGAAAGAAATATCTTGCCCCTTTATTTCCCTACTTCACCAAAATACCCACCCGGGGTACCAAAAATCTGTGTGCGTAATTCAAGCTGTCTTGTAGGAAGTGTAATCATTACCCCCAAGCGTCAGACTTACAGGACATCTACACACACCTGACTGGGGCGGTACCTTCTCTTCAGTTTCTCAGAATGATACACAAATAATACCTCGTAAAATGTACACATTTTTTGGCATCCTCTGTAGTTCTCATGCTTCTGGTTGGAATAACTGTGTCCAATTGAGGTCTCACATACGAATAGCTGTGAGAGGCTGGCCAACTTGCTTAAACTCTCTGCACCCTAATTTCTCCATGTGGTAAATAGAGACAGCTTGAAGGCTAAGTAGACAGTCCCGTAAAACACTCAGTGTGGAACAGGGTTCCCACCTATGTGGAGAGTCACCAGGCACTGAAAACAGAGTCCAAGGTCATATGCTAGACTGGTTTACAGTTCTCAAACTCATTCATGTTTCATGTTTTTATTGTTTTCAAGTTTTCTCTTGGAGTTTCTTATGCAGTGAGCACAGAAACTCTAACAGGAAAATGAACACATAGTGCGTTCCCAGGAGGAGGTGGCAGTGATCATCATCATCATCGTGGCCAAATATAAAGAATGGTTTCTGCAATGAATTTTCTCAGCTGAAGAAGTTACATTAACATTGGCAACCAAATGCAGCCTGAGGTAAACACAAAGGAATACAAATGAACCACTGACTTAAAAAAACTTATAGACTTCTTACTCTGTGTGGAATCTGCATTTATCAATGATGGAGTTACGCACTAGGAGCAGGGATTACAATTATATTATTACCATAATTTCATTTTTTTTAGCAGAGAAGTTATCGGATTATCTTCTGGATGAATGACTATAGTCAGAATTTCAACTATATAATTTTATTAAAGTTTTAATAAAAGTGTTGCATTTGGTAAAACACTACGAAATAATACCTCCAGCATATGAATTATTTTAAAATACCTCAGAAGTCATAATACAAGTTTTATTTAATAAAAAAAATCAAGACAAAGAGTGGTTCCATACCATCCGGTCATAATTCATATGCTTTACTTTCCCAACTGGAAAGGGTGTGCAGCAAGATGGCCGTGTTGTGACTACTGCTTATACGGTACAGGCTTGTGCAGAAGCTGAGAATACAGTGTTTATAGGTCACCAACAAAATAGGACAACACAGTGTGTTGCCAAGCATCTGAATTAGTAATCATTTTTGAATTATCATTATCTTTGAGTCTTTCAAATTTGCTGAACATTCTCACATCTTATAAATCCTTGAGACTTCATTTGCAAAATGTGGCATTTCAGATAAACTCAGCCTCGGCGCACACTCCAGGACCACGGATGACACGCTAATCCTGGCCGCTCTCCCCACTGATGAGGACTCTTGACATTTCATCAACGAGGCAGCTGAGGACCAGGGAGAAACTTGCTGGAAACCTAAGGGCCCTCAGAACAGAGGAAGCCACTTGTGAGTGATTGTTCTCACTCAGCGACTTCCCTTCCGGGCTCCGACAGTCTGGGCTTTCTGCATTGCTTCACCTGTTTTGGTTTTGCTTTGTTTGAACCGAAGGAATAACTTTCTTGGAAGACTGACACAAGTCAAAGTTCTCAATACAATTTAGTCTCTCCACTAGAATATTATTGAAAATTACTAGTATTTGACTGTAGCTTGGTAGTAACTTTAGTAGTCATCAAAAAACAACCCACACATCTCCTCCCTAACATCTGGGTGTAGAGAAGGGAAGTCAAACACTTTTCTCAGACTTCCCACTGGAGGTGGGGCCCATCCACACATGCCACAGCTGGGTTGGCCAGCAAGCCTGTTATTGTCACTATTTCACTTATTGGTTATTGGTACACATCTTGTGTGTTTTGAACTTAGGTCTGTTCACTTACTAGGGTACTTCATTGCAAAATTTAGGAAGATATAGTTGTTAAATGAGGAGGATGTCTGAGTTTCATTTTAAATTTAATTTACCCTTAAGAGAAGAAAAACAGCTATTTGGGGGCACTAAGAAAATGCATAAATGAACATGGCTGGAAAGATCCTTGAATGCAGGGACTTTGCTGTGTCACCTCCTTTGCTGGGCGGGGCTGTGAGTGCACAACCATTACAGATCTGTGCCTTTAAAACGGAGTATGTGGAACGAAGATGAAAATTAAGCAGGTGTAATATGTGTGTCTGCATTTGTCTCCATAATGCACCAAAAGCCACTTGAATCTGCTGGACTATGGACCTCAGCAGACTTGGAGGTGTAACTTCATTCTGAAGCACCAATTCCAAACCAGGACTGCCGATGACAACGCCCCCCAGCCCTCCGCCAGGCCCAGAGCCCTTGCTTTCTGTTTTCTCTTTGGAAACAGTCTTGTTTTTCAACTTTTAGTGTGACTCCTTTTCTCTCACAAAAGAATAATGTAAGAAAAACATATATCCCTCCAATTTTGTCAGGAGATACCCATTTTGTGCAGATAATTTGGTCTACCCTGTATCAGAGGATGTGATAATTAAAATATGTTCAGATAATTTGGAGGCCCTTAGACTGGGATAGTCCCATGTCCCGGTTCCTGTGTAAGCATACCAAATCCCAACTCTGTGTAAATGGTCATATTCTACAGAAAGGAAATTTAAGCTTAACCAATCCAAGGCCACCAACTAACCTCTAACTGGGGACTTCCCACTGGAATGATTCAAATAAGGCTTCAGCTCCACATTAATCCATTGAGTATTTTTCTCACTTCTTGTTCACTTTGTAATACTTTTGCCTCCATTCCCTTCCTGGGGATCCCCAACCACTTGTACAGAGCTGTTTGATTCATGCATTGCCATCAGCCCAAATAAACTCCTTAGAATTTTTGTGTGCCAAAGCTTATATTCAAATACAGATCATCTTTTGAGTTATATCTTATATAAATTTTGTAACTGAACATTGTATAGATCAGACAAGACTCAGATTTCTGAAAATACTTTTGCTTCTAATTTATTTTTTAAATCTTTATAATGGCTCTTTAAATGTTTTCTTATTTTAAACTGACTTAATAATTTATAATTATTTTAAAAATGAGATGGAATTTCTTTTTATGGTCATAGAATTTTTGGAAAATTTTACTGAAATTCTAAAAATTATAAATTACTTCTCCTAAGACAATTTTTTTGAATTTTTCTTAGGAGCGTGAATTCCACCACCCATCTTTTTTATTCTCAGCTGCTATAATAACAGAGGCTCAGTTTGACTTAGTTGTGTGATCTTAAGCAAAGCCCTTACTCATAATTCTGTTCTTTTAGTTTGTTTTGTGAAAATAGGTCTAAAAAATGTCTTCTTCTAGCTTTGCTATGAAAACTAATCAAATTGCTGATTGACAAGTGAGAGCGAGGGGTTGGTACAGAGAGTACTCAGCACAAATTAGCTATTAACCTGGAAGCCTGTTGGTAGCGTAGATTTCCTCATACAGAATGTCAGTATTTAAATTTCTTGTATCAAATGGAGGTGATGTTATTCCCACACCTGTTCTCTCAGAACATTGTGTATTAAAACTCACAGTTTGCTTGGAGAAAACTTCTATCAGAATAAAAACCGATGCCCACGCGAGTGTCAGCCTTGTTCCAGACTGAGATGCAGAAGCCCAGGACTTCTCTGAAGATGCTTCCTTCTCCACACACGTCCACATTTTAGTGAGTGTTCAGATATTGCTTCAGCCAGTGTTTTTGGAGCATGGTGTAAAAGTGAGTTTCTAAACCAGATGTGAGGTGAGGCAGCGAGCAGGGCAGGTGAAGCCCGGCTCTCAGGGAGTTGCCTCTGGTGGGAGGCAGAGAGAAAACAAGTGAATAACAGATCTGAATACGTTCCCTGTAACGTATGCAAAGTGCACAATGGGGCCCTAAGCAGGGAGCACCAAGGGCGGTGGGGGCGAGGGCCCTCAGGTTGGTCACTCTGGAGACCAAACAGGCCTCTGTGTCCCTGAAGAGCCACAAGACAAAGATCAAGTTCTAGTTCCATGAAGGGAACTTTCTTTAGGTTTGAAGAGAGTGAAATACACCCCAATCCTACCCTAACTCATGAGTTGGGAATCTCACTACGCATAGATTAATTCCTGCTAAAAATCACCTCAGCCACCAGCATGTTAACAGCAAGCCACGAAATCAGGCTTGGTCCTCTCTGTCAGGGCCCTGTGTGGTGGTTTTAGGCCTCCTTTTGCTATGGACAAGTAATCTGCCCAATTGTGTTAGAAATTCAGTAAGTACAGAGACAGAAAGAGTGGATGTGTTAATTTGTGTCACATGGGAGTTGGCTGCTTCTGCAGCCCATATGCAGGGAGTAGGACACTCCAGCCCAAGGACAAGTCTTTGATGGGACCTTGTGACCTCAGTATTTTCACTCTGATTCTAGAACACTGCAAACACAAGTAGATTTTTTTTTTTTTTGGAAAGCCCCAAATAGTCAACCTTCACAACATCAGAACCTGTGTCCCATCCAGTGTGAGAGTCACAGAAGAGACTCAATACAACTAAGATCCCCAAAGAAAAGGCCTTGATTGGCCTTTTGCAAGGAGATGTTTGTTTTCCTTGTCGGGTCTGGAAGTGAAAATTAATGGCAAGCAATGCCTGCCTCCCATGCCCCTGGGGCTGTGCGTAGCTGACTTTCACGCTATGTCCTCTCACACATGCGCCTTTTGTATGTTCCAGTCACTTATTCCCAACAACCTAGATGATCTTATAAAGTGTCTCCAGGGAAAGAGCACAGGACTATTTTTGCTTTAGAGATGTGTCTAAAATAATCTGCCCCCTGAACTTTTTGTTATTAGTAGCAACCACATTAAATATTACAAGTGAGCAGAGTCCTGGGCAGAATTTCACAGGCAATGCATTTTTTTTTAAAAATCAAGCACCTGGAAATTCTTCGCAGCTGAAGTAAGTTATTCAAACATGTAACGGCATCTTGTAAGCACTGACTCCCTGTTTCCCTTTCCCAGGCCGAGCAGAGTGGGAGGCAGGAACTGAAGCAGGTGAGCACCTCCTACCTCTGTGCCACATGGGCTGAAGCTAACATGTGTCCCCCAGCATCACAACCTCCAAGAGATATTCACAACCAGCCTAGAAAGGCTACATTTTAAAAAGAAACACATGAGAAAGCACCATGAGCATAAGACGAGAATGAGAATGGAAGAAAATCAGGAGATTTTCCTGGCTGGAAGATCTAGTCAGTGTGAAGTTACAGTGAAGCAGGTACTGAGTCTACTCAGGGACCAGATTGCGTCAGACGGTGTGCAGGGAGAGGCATCTGGCCTTTCAGTTTTGACGCTGGGGTTCTGATTTAATTTGACAGGTGCACGTGCTCCAAAATCCTGGGTATTGTCAAACACCTGCTTCTTCATGA
The DNA here is from genome assembly GCA_963575145.1 of Galago senegalensis. Classification (NCBI taxonomy): domain Eukaryota; kingdom Metazoa; phylum Chordata; class Mammalia; order Primates; family Galagidae; genus Galago; species Galago senegalensis. Next base: position 33,987 of record CAUYTI010066080.1, read on the forward strand.
GGAATGGATGAAAAACTCTCCCCATGTTCTCCAGCAGGTGAAGTCGGGCTTCAAATTTGTCTCCTTACCTCTGAAATGAATGATAGATGTTCAAGTTAGCCTAAATTATGTCATTATTCAGAATGTATAACCTTCGATTTTGAATAACTGTATGTTTTCTGTATCTACATTCTTACCCCAAATTATTCTGTTTGTAAAGCTCCTACATTTCTTAATGTTAAATAACAGGATCTATTGGCTGAAATGTGGGCAGTAGGCAAGTATTGAACAAAATTCTATAAAATTCTTCCAACTAATGTCAACATTTTGCTTCATTTCAGTATTTTCACGCATGTCTTAAATGGTCTCATTCATGGCTGTATTTACATAGATTTATTTTGTTATAAAACTGAGATCACATTTAACATATAATATTTACTCCTTGTTGATGAGTTATATTTTTACAGTTATTGAGTTAATATGATGACCCTGCTGCAAATATCATCACAGGGCTGCAGTGATACCTGATTGCCATGCAGACATGTTGACTAGCCAATATGTCAGTAGGTCAAAACGATAACAATTGTACTGCTCTTGATAGATATTGTCAAATACATTTCAGTGATAAAGAACTCTGGCAGAAGACACAATTCTATTTTAAACTCATTACTTTTGGAACTTTACATCTTCCAGGAACACACTCCGAAGGTCAAGAACCCTGCTTCAGGGGCTTTCTGTATTTTGCAGGAAGTCTGGAGCTCCAAGAAGAAAATAAAACTACATTCTAATCATCGGAAACTGTCAGGAAGGGAAAGAACTCTATTTTAGAATGCATTGTGAAATAAATGAGTTTTCATGAATGAATAGACATCCATTTGCCCCTTCACATTCCTCGGAGAGCAGATGAAGCAAAGCCAAGCTTTCACACTTCTCAATGACATCTGCTAATCTTTGCAGGAAGGCATTGACTGGTTGGGTATTTGGGGGCAGACACATTGTTGGCAAAATGCTGTGCCCGATTTGGTTCAGGACTGGTTACATCAGTCAAAACGATTAGCTACAGGGAAACCCCTGAGCCTGCTCCGAATGTTTCCATCAAACCATGAAGAGATGCTAGAAGAACCCTCTCTGTTGTCTTCTGACGGTTGCTGGAGCAGTCCACTGTGCCCATCATTTCAGGTCAAGGAGCAATAAAATGTACAGCCGTGGTGTCCAGCAGGAATGGGGGACAGGGCCACCAGCAGCATCGCTGAGCTCTGCTACTGCAGCCCCTCTCTTCATATATTTCAGACACTGCGACCAGCTGGAATTTCTGAGTTTCTGGCTCTCTTGAACTCCTCCTCATCGTGTGTTTCTCTAAACTTCATGTTTTTACATGATTCCCTCCAAAAATCGTTTTGTTACTCAGCTCAGGGTGCTGGTGCCATTGCCAGTTCTTGGAAACCAGGACTGGATGTAGAGGGTCCCACTCCCTCTTCCCCCACCTCTCACTGGCTCATCTACCTATAAGCGCCCCTCTCAATTTCCCCTTTTCTCTCACTGGTTTTACAGGATTCACTGGAACCATCCTGGTTTCTGACTTGGGGGATCTGGGGTGTCTCCAGATTGATACGCTTGTTTCACCGCTGGACTCCTCTGATTCCCATCTGTACAGCAGAGTGACCCTGTAACTCACACATTCCGCCTTGTGACACAACCTACTTCAGTGTTTTTCTCTAAACATTTATAATAAAGCCTCTATTTCTTAATATTTCTTGAAAAGCTGTGTTTCTTACCTACTGGATCTAGGTACTGATGACATCTTAGACCCACTCTCTGTCCCAGGTCTCAGACCTCTGTGTGTCAGGGCGTCAGCAGGCCAGGCCTGCCTGGGGCCCCTCCCACGTGGACAGCTCCTTCTCCCCTATGGTTCTGGGAAGAATCACCACAGGGATAATTTATATCCCCCTCCTTTTTAAAAAATTGAATCTCTTTCTTGGAACATAATTTTCTCCTAATCAAATACTGTCTGGATTGTTCCTTAATACCAGCAAAGCTGTTGCTTATTGTTGCATTTATTTTTCTGTCCCCCTCATTGCTCAAGTGTGTCCACCCTGTGTTCTTCAGGCCACCTGGGGATTGTGTGAGGTCTACTTTGCTTATCTGTGGTGTCGCATATCATGAAAATGCACAGAACTTGACTTTGCTCAAGACCTTTGTTAGTGTCTGTGTATCTAACGTGTGGCCCAAAATGTGGCGGAGAGGGAAAAAGGCTGGACACCTTGCATGCTCTATGACATCAAAACTTCATCAATTTTCCTCCAAATCCTAATACATAAAAGAAATTAAATTCACAATTAGCACGGTAAATCCTTATTTCATAAAATATTACAAGAGTTGGTGTCATTGGTACCGTTATTTCGACAGCCTACGCTTTTATATTATTGACATTTGAAATTCACCTTAACGTTAGCTTCTGATTGTGAAGAAAAGGATCAGCAGTGAAAATACAGGAAGAAAGTAAAAACTAACACAGAATTGAAAGAATTTCACAATCAGAAATAATATCCCTTAACTTTTGGTGAATAACTTTCCATAACTGTTATTTTACAATGATTCAGATAGCAGGTCAGGTAATTGGATTTAAAAAGATCACATGAGACATTTATTTTTTCATATAATCTAATGCTAAAATTGAATTGGTATGTGGAAACCCTAACCCCCAGTGTGATAATATTTGGAGAATAGAGCTTTCCGGAGGAGGTTACTAAATGTAATTGAAGTTAGAAGGGTGTAGACTGAATTCAATTATATCGGTGGCCTTATAAGACAAGGAGGAAGGGACAGGCTTGTCTCTGTCCACGCACACTGACCAGGGACAGGCCATGTGTAGACACCATGAAATGCTGGGTGTCTGCAAGTCAGCAAAAGCACCCTCACCAAAACTTGATCTTGGGCTTGGTGCCCATAGCACAGTAGTTACAGTGCCAGCCACATGCACCGAGGCTGGTGGGTTCCAACCTGCCCTAGGCCAGCCAAACAACAATGACAACTGCAACAAAAAAATAGCCAGGCATTGTGGCGGGAGCCTAAAGTCCCAGCTACTTGGGAGGATGAAACAAGAGGATAAGCCCAAGAGTTGGAGGTTGCTATGAGCTATGACGCCACACACTCTACTGAGGGTGACACAGTGAGACTCTGTCTTAAAAAAAAAAAAAACAAAAAAACCCACTTGATCTTAGACTTACAGCCTCCAGAACCGTGAGAAAATAAATTTCATTCTTTAAGCCATTCTGTTTATGGTTTTTTGTTTTGTTTTGCTTTTTGGCTGGTGCTGGGTTTGAACTTGCCACCTCCAGCATATGGGACCGGCATCCTACCCTTTTGAGCCACAGACGCAGCCCCAGTTTGTGGTATTTTTAATGCTAACCTGAGCAGAGTAATTCATCTATTAAATTAAATTTTAATTTATTTTAACAAAGGAAAACAAACTGAAATAATGCTGCAGGGACTTGGAAGACTCCAACAGATGTCTCTTCACCAAAAACTCAAAAAAATATCCCTTCATCACAGAGAACATGTTGAAAATATCATGTAATACTAACAAAAATATCGGCAAGCAATGGCAATGGAAGCAGTGCTCGGAGGGAGAATGAACGTGTGAAAAGAAAGACGTGAAGACAGCCGAGTTGATGGAGTTCCAATTTCAAATTTTGAAGAAACTCATCTGTCAGCCAATGGTAAAAAATGAAAAAAAAAGAGAAAGATGAAAAGAAAAATATGAAAAGAGAGAGAAAAAAATAAAGGAATGGAAGAGATATAATTGTGAAGTGGCTTGCGATCTATTAATGACAAGTGTGAAAGAAGCCAAGAAAGTGACTAAATTTACCTGAAATCGTATTTAATTCAATTGGATTTAATGACTGGATTTTTAAGAGGATGTTCCACTGGTGTTATATTCCCTGAGTTTGAATAGACTTGAGAATATATTTGGCCGGGGATAAAATGTGTGTGTCAAACTTAGTTTGACAACTGGGTAGATGTTCACCTGTTACTAGAGATTTCTGTGGAGCAATCTGGGGGGTGATTCTATTTTAAATGTAGCTTTCTTGTTGGGTCTGGTTATCAGAAGAATTATTTCTATTTATGTAATTTTGAAATTAAATCATTTGAATATTACTCAGAAAAATGATTTCTAAATTATCTTGACTACTGTGTACTGATTCCATCTGCATAGATGAAACTTTCTTCAGTCAGTAGAGTGACCAGTTAAAACAAATTCTTGTGTATTAAAAAATAAGTAGAGTAGTGGATTTGGAATTTCCCAAACACAAAAAAATGATGAAGGTTTGAAGTGATACATGTATGCTAATTCACCCTGATTGAATCACTCATTACACATTTTATGCTTTTATCAAAATAACACATATACCCCATAAATATGTACAACTATTATGTATCTACTCAAATTTTTAAAATTTGAAACAATATTTAAAAAATCTTTCTTCAGATCAAAAAAATAATCCCAATGCTAAATTTTCTGAGCTCTCGGTTTCACCAGTAATTTTTACTTCAAGGTGATAATAGTAATTTTCAAAATGGTAATTCACAGTTACAAAATTCTTAAAAGTACAAACATCATGAACAAAATAAGTCCTGCTGAAAGCCAAGCAGAATCCCCCCCACCCCCAGTTCTTTCCTTCCCACTCCCAGAAATAATACTGGTATCAGGTCAATGTTCATCCTTCCTCTATCTCCTTCTTATTTCAACCCCTTGCACTCATAGGTTTATAGCAGCTGAGTGCACAGTAACAAAGATGTGGAAATAGCCCAAGTGCCCATCAACTCACGAGCAGATTAATATCTGGTGTATGTACCCCATGGAGTAGTACTCAGCCATCAAAAGATGGGGACTTTGCATATTTTGTATTTACCTGGACTGATTTGGGGAACATTCTTCTAAGTATCTCAATAATGGAAAAGCAAACATCCCATGTGCTCAATACTACGTTGAAACTAGTGGATTAACAATTACAGGCCCTCATGACAGAAAAATACAATTAAATTAAAGAGGGGGTAGGGGCTCAGTAAGTTCCCACCCACAGGGTATGGTGTGGGAGTATCTGGCACATTTCCTGGGTGAAGGGCTCACCTGCAACTTGGACGTCACTTTACAAATGCAGGGGTGTGACCTAATCATGTATATGTACGCTCCAAAATTTAATGAAAACCACATATATGTGAATACAGGAGGGAGGAGTATTCTCCCTCCGTCCCTCCCTTTATCTCTCTCTCCATACATACATGTCCATACACACACACACACACACACACACACTCACACACACATATTTTAGCTGAGATACTCTAAAAAAAAATTGCAGGTAACCCACCACCTAAATTTAGAGTATTTTTGCATTTATTTCCTATGTAAAAGACCTCCACCTTATATAAACACAATGTCATGACCACACCCGAGATAATGGTGGTTAACGAAGACCACTGTGGAATCAACTGTCCCCAGTGAAGCCTCCCAGTTGCCCGGCTCTGTGGTTCGGGCCTAGAACCTGACGGGTGTTCTCTCACTGCTGTGGCTATTTAGTCTGCTTGTGCATTTTGCCTTTCATGATATTGGCATCTTTAATGAATCCTGGCCAGTTTTATTGTACACTGCTTCCTTAGGCCTAGGCTAGAGTAGAAAAATACCAGTTAACTCCTGACAAACTCCTGGGCTGCAAGCCCTCAACAAAATGGAGTAAGTCTGGTTCACTCCCAGGATAGATGGGAAAGTGCTCACTAACCTCTTGCCTGACTAACTCCCGGGCCTGGGAAATAAACCAACTATGTGACGTTTAGACAATCCCAGGTGAAGAGAATACTGAGACAAAGATGTATGGAGGAAAAGTACTGGAACTAAGATGTATGGGCAAATATTAAAACAAAGATGTATGATGTATAGCTAACTAATTGCAAAATTCGGTTTCTGTGCAATGCTTCTTTGCTACCCCCACCTGAGTGCACCTGGACAGCCTGTGTGCCAACCAGGATGCAGACCAAGCCTTAAAAACCGACCCCTTAGGCACTTGGGGCTGCTTTCAGAAACCCCAAGTTGGGACACCGAGGCAGTTGCCACCAGCTCTTCAATAAAGGGACTCTGCTGTGAATTCGGCTTGTTCGGCAGCACAGTCTTTGGGCAACTCCTGGGGACAACAGCCTCACAGTTTGGATTATTTTGTTTCAAAAATTTAGATACATGTTCACTGTTTCAGCCAAAACAATTCCCCATCACAATAGTGGGTTTTGTCATTGTTTTGCAACCAGAGGTGTGCGCTATCTGTGAGCTCCGGTACAGGTGGTGTGGGAGACTCTCCAGACCCGCAGGTGTAGCTCAGGATCACATACCGCTGTACAGAGACAACACCAGAATGGTCTGCCCAGCGTTATTTTCAATGGTGCCTCTAAGCAACCCGCCTCCGCTATTGTGTTATCAGTTAGAAATGTATCTCACAGCAATGGAGAGAATGACTAACTCTTTGTTTTCTGTGAGATGGAGATTTCTCTCAAAAGTAACTTTGCATAATGTGAAAAGCAGGGATTAGCGGGTCCTAAGGAGTCCTGCCACTGCTGTGTGGGTGTGGGAGTCCCCCCCCCCCCGTATGTGGGAGTCCCACTGCTGTACAGGGGTGTGTGTGTGTGTGGGAGTCCCCGTTGCTCTGTGTGTGTGTGTGTGTGTGTGTGTGTGTCCCCACTGCTGTATGGGTGTGTATGTGGGAGTCCCCACTGCTATATGGGGGTGTGTGTGTGTGTGGGTGTATGGGTGTGTATGTGGGAGTCCCCACCGCTATATGGGTGTGTGTGTGTGTGTGGGAGTCCCCACTGCTGCGTGTGTGTGTGTGTCCCCACTGCTGTATGGGTGTGTGTGGGAGTCCCCACTGCTGCGTGGGTGTGTATGGGAGTCCCCGCCGCTCTGTGTGTGTGTCCCCTCCGCCGTGGGTGGGTGGGTGGGGGCATCCTGAACTTTTCCATCTCCTGCCAACTATGCACTGCTGTTAGTTTGTTTTCAACTCCTTATGTTAAAATATGGACTCTGCCTCTATTTTTAGTATTCAGATTTATACCAAATTTATTGTTTCTTCTATAATGCGATCTTTGGAGTTGGCCTTCATAACTCCCAAAAACAGTTTTTGCTATCTTATTTGCATCACATTAAGTACTCGTAGTAATTCAGGGCAAAATGACATCTGTATCATATTGAGTCCTTCTTCCAAACAGTAAGTGTGGTCTTCTGTTTGTGCAAGTCTGCATTTATGGTTTTCTGGACTGTTTGAAGATTTTCTCACTAAGGCTTTGAAAATTTACTCCTAAATTTGAGTTCATCTCCCACTGTTTATTTTGCCATTATAGACAGAATTTGTCCTGTCATTTTTTTTCTTTCATAGCTTTATATGTAAACAATTTTATTTGTATCTTACCTTAATTAAATAAAATTATAATTAAATAAAATTTATAATTTTATTTGTATATTACCTTAAACTTTTACAATTATTTTTATTCATGTTACCATTGATTGTCTTAATTTCTCCAGCTATATGACCTACAGAGAGTACACCCACTCCTCCTCCCTCTTCCCTCCTCCCTTCTCCTCCCTCCTCCCTTCTCTCTCATCCCTCCTCCTTTCTCTTTCCTTATCCCTCCTCCCTTCTCCCTCCTCCTTTCTCCTCCCTCCACCCTTCTCCTCCCTTCTCTCTCCTCCCTCCACCATTCTCCTCCCTTCTCTCTCCTCCCTTCTTCTCCCTCTTCCCTTCTCTCCCCTCCCTTCTTCTCCTTCTTCCCTTCTCTCTCCTCCCTACTCCTTTCTCCTTCCTTCTCCCTCCTCTCTTCTCTCTCCTCCCTTTTTCTCCCTCCTCCCTTCTCTCTTCTCCTTTCTCCTCCCTCCACCCTTCTCCTCCCTTCTCTCTCCTCCTTTCTCCTCCCTCCACCCTTCTCCTCCCTTCTCTCCCCTCCCTTCTTCTCCCTCTTCCCTTCTCTCTCCTCCCTCCTCCTTTCTCCTTCCTTCTCCCTCCTCTCTTCTCTCTCCTCCCTTTTTCTCCCTCCTCCCTTCTCTCTCCTCCTTTCTCCTCCCTCCACCCTTCTCCTCCCTTCTCTCTCCTCCTTTCTCCTCCCGCCACCCTTCTCCTCCCTCTACCCTTCTCCTCCCTTCTCTCTCCTCCTTTCTCTTCCCTCCACCCTCTTCTCCCTTCTCTCTCCTCCCTTCTTCTCCCTCTTCCCTTCTCTCTCCTCCTTTCTCCTCCCTCCACCCTTCTCCTCCCTTCTCTCCCCTCCTTTCTCCTCCCTCCACCCTTCTCCTCCCTTCTCTCTCCTCCTTTCTCCTCCCTCCACCCTTCTCCTCCCTTCTCCTCTCTCCTCCCTTCTCCTCTCTCCTCCCTCCTCCTCCCTAGCTGCTTGCTCTTCTCTGGCTGATTGATAGGTCCAGGGCAGCAGTGGCAAAATTGCATTCTTCCCATGTCCTTGCTGTCCCCAGGGCTTCTCCATTTCATGAGGTGATGTCTTTAGAAATACTCTGCTGTTCTAAGGTCAGATATTCATAGTGTTAGACATGTATAAAACATAAAGAAAGGGGAGGAGAGGGCAGGAGACATGATGTTCATTTTACAAATTGCACTCTGTGTGTGGAATCCCTCCTCTTTATATTTATTGTACAGAAATGTTTTTAAACAAGAAAATTATTTGAAGAAAAATAATTCATTTATTGTCCCATAAAGCTATCTTAATCACTTAAAAATGCTTCATTGAAATACTGCATGTAGAAAATATACATGTTATGAGCTATAGCTCAGTGAATTTTTATGAAACTAACTGGGTAACCAATATCCAGGGAATCAGCTCAGAGTAGGTTTCCCAGAAGATTCCTTTGCGCTCCCCTCCCACACAGCTGCTGGTCCACACCTCACAAAGACGAATCCTATTCCGAGGCATGGACTCTGTTGTGCCTGTCTGAGCAGTCTGTAAAGGGAACTGTGGCATTGGTATTCTGGGGTGGTTTCTCTTGTTTTGCCCAATAATGTGTTTATTATGTTTATCCATATAAACATGTATGTGGTATATAGCTGTTCATTTTAACATTTTATTGCTGTGTAGCATTCCATTGTATGACTACCACATAATTGATTTATTCACCTTCTTTGCAAGGTTTTTATTTTTAATTTTTCTAGGCTTTTGTTTGTTTATTTTTGTTTACTTCTTTACTAATCTTTTGGTCTTTATTTTAATCACTAGAAAAGAAGATTCCATGATCTGTCTTCAAATTCTCACCCTCACTAGACATTCAGTGCTGAGTGTTTAAAGAGAATTTGCTCATGGTGAACTCCAGAAAAATAGCTCAGGGAATTCTCTCAAGTTTTTATGAGTGAGGACAGAAACAGGGAGCTTGTGAGCAGGGTAGGGGATCCTAACAGAGGTCATCACAGACTGGACTTTAAAAGGACCACGAGAAGTCCAAAGAGTAGCTGAGGGCCACAATGCAAACAGACGTGCTCAACACACCCTGCGGAGGAAGAGCAGGGCCTCCCACATGCTCGGGGTACACAGGCCCAGCCCAGCAGCACAAGCTGTCATCCTGTGTATGTGTGTGACGTGATAATAAGTAAAATAGCAATCCTATACCTGTCTTTCTCACCATATGCCTGGCATTAAACTCAATGTCTCTAGATTCTGGGTAGAAAAACAGTACGAATTTCTGTGTGTCCTGATTTCTAATCAGATATATCCTGAAATGTAATGAAGTTGACGTAGAATCTGTGCTTCATCATGAATTCTGACACTTACTGGCTGTGCAAACTTCACCAAGTTGTTTACCTTTGCAGTAAAACATAAAACGTCCCCAGGTTATGCAATTCATCTTTTAGTGCTTAACTGAAAGGTAAATACTTATAAATGTCTAATGAAATAAACTCATAAAATTTCTCCATGATTATTGATGACCGTGAACTAAAATGTGAAAGTTAGTTGATGCTGAAAAAAGTTCATGGAAGTTTAAATTATCAAGGACATCCTCCTTTATTTTAAATATAACAGGAATAAAATATCTGATGTTTAGGAACTTAGTAGTGAAGTATTTAATTACGAAGTATTTAAATTTGTCAAAAAATGTATAAATCTTAGAAATATAATAAGAATATTTAGAAATATGTACTACTATATACTATTACCATGCTTCAATATATATTTGAAATTTTGAAAAAAAAATTACTGCATACGTATTTGTACAAATTACAATTAAAAGCCTCATTTTCATAACAATATTTTGAATTATGCTTCCAAAATAACCTTTTCTAGAACATCTATTATAACCTTACATCCATATTTTTATATATTTTAAAATATAAAACTAATAAACATGTTAAAATTCTAATTTATTGAATGAATGCAGAGGATTTATGAAAAAAATCCAAGCAAAATTTTAAAATTATGGCATGTTAAATAATATCACTAGTTATTTTTCATTATAGTCTTGACATTACTGTCTGTATATTTACTATTTCCAATCAGAAAAAGTGAAAGAAATGGAAATAGTTAATATTAAAAACCCAAGATTGTTCTATTTAGAGTTTTGGCTATATAATATGTTGCAATGCTATTCAGTGAGTCAAACTTATAGAAATTCTTTAGTGGTTGTGTGTGTGAAAGAGAGAGAGAAATAGTTAAAATGGCTAACAGCAAAGAGTCTAGTAGGTTCCTTTGCTAGATCAATGCTATTGACACATCTACTCAAATATCTTGATAACCCAATGTCAACTGTTTCATTAAAAAGTAAAACAAGCCATTGTGTAGGATAAACTGCACGGCCTCTCTACCAAGAACAAAAAAGAAAAATTCCATTTTTGTGCTGAAAAAGAAAAGAAAAAGAAAACATCAGCAGCAACAAGAGCAAACACAACCTTTTACGTTTTTACTCAAAAACACCGTTTGAAAGTTCACGATCATATTTATTGGCCTAAACACAAAAGTCAGTTTTAATGTATTAGATAAACAAAAAGTGAGAATGAAGATAAAGAGGATATTAAAGAGAAATAAAAATGCATGAGCACCGAGTTAACAGGTAGTTGAAGACTATCACTCTTTAAACAATTAATACACAAAGTCATTCTTGTCTCTGGCAACATTGCTAAAGGCTATGAGAGAGACAGAACATGGCTGGCGACTTCAGTAGGGAAACTCAATATTCAGAATCTAGGATGTACAGAGTACTCCACATTACAGGGGATAGCTGAGTTCCCAGATTTGACCCATGATAGGGGTCCAGGCAGCATTGGAGAAAAGTGGTTTGAAAATTGCATTTCAAGTAACTTGGGGTTTCCATGGTGATGCCTTCTGAGCATTTTAGATCATTTCAGTGGTTTGAACATAAGGCAGCTGGAGGTGGCCCCTGTTCCTTATTCTGCTAAAAGAAACCCAATCCACTTTCTGTTTTGGAGACTCGAGTTCTAGGTACAATTTTATTTTTCAAAAAAATCTATTTGCTAAAGAAGAAAAAGATTTAAAAAAAATAAAGAAAATCACCTATTGGGGAAATTTGAGCATAAAATATTTAAATGGTCAAAACCTTTCAGAATGCTAACTTCAATGGAAGGATTTCAAAAACCAAAGAAAAAGTGTGCTATATGTTTCTGAAAGAACCTATATAAATATGTGTGCCATCACTCCTACACTTTGAAACAGTTACAATGATCTCTGAGAACATGCTACTGAAAGGAAGAGGGAAGGCCAAAGTGGCACACGGAAAAGATGTCCTGGCTTAGATGGGGCACCCCAGCTGCTGCCTGCACCGGGCGTGGCTGAGCAGAGGGAGGGCTGAGCGTGTGGGCCCCAGATCAGAATGTGCCACTCAAGCCTTCCTGCTTCTGTAGTTCACTACATATAAGTCAGAGGAGATCAGTTAATTTATATGCATGTCACTAAAAACAGGGAAAATAATAATGCACAGATTTCTGCTATACACATTTCAGAAAACCACGGAGTTCAGAAAAATTGCACACTAGAAAGAAAGAAAGAATTCAGAGTCCTGAAAGGCTAAGACATGTGACTTTGTGACCATAGCAGCAACATCACCAAGCAGGCAGCTGCACTCTGATCGAGGCTGCCTCTTGGGATGTCAGACGTGCTCACAAAAACAGGAATGTAATTGCTACTTGAAGATACTGAGACCACCGAGATGGAAGTGGAGGAAACCCAACCAGGCCAGAGCCCACAGCAAGGCCGGGCTTAAAGTGCCTCTTTGGAAAAAGAGCCTTATTTATGAAAATCTGTTTTTATTTGTAACCGTTCTATTGGAGTATAATTCACATGCGATAAATGCACATATCTAAAGTGCACAGTTTGCTAAGTGTTGATCTATGTCTGCATCTGTAAAAAGATCCCCTAGGGTGATGCAAATACTCATTACTCTGCAGGTTTCGTCCTGTTCTTTTGTCATCCTCCCCCCATGTGCCTTCTCCCCAGGTGCCTTTATGTACTTTCCATCATTAAACATTTGCTTTTTATAGTTTTATATAAACACAAGTCTATAATGCGTGGACTTTATTGTCTGGCTTCTTTCACTCAGTGTAGTTATTTTGTGTGTATCAATAGTCTTTCCCTTTTTGTTGTTGATTGTACTGTATTATGTTAATGGGCAAGTTTATTAATTTACCTGGTGATGAACATGTGAGTGTTTCAGCTTTTTCGAATAAAGCAAATAAAGCTGCTCTGAATACTCACCTAAAATTCTTTGCATGGAAAATATGTTTTATTTAGTATTGGATAAATGTGTTGTGGAGTAGATCAAATGGTAAGTGTATATTTAAGTGTTTGAAAGACTGGCAGACGGGTTTCCAGAGAGGCTGGGTCATTTACATTCATTGCCAAGGGCAGTGGATGAGTTCCAGCGTCCCATAGACCTCCCAACATTTGGTAAGTTCATTCAGTTTAATTTTTGCAGTGTAACAGGTGCATGTGACTCTGTATGGCTCTATTTAACATGTGACTAATGCTCAGTGGTGTTGACCGTTGTTTCAAGATTCTTAGTCACCATCCATATACCTTTGGTGAAATACCTGTTTAGATTATTGCCCAGTTTTTTATTCTACATGAAAACATATAAATCCTATAAATTCTCTCCTATGCTCTATTCTTGTCTGCACCTCACAAATATTGAAAAATTATATATTTTTTTCAGTTCATTTAAAAAAATTCTCTGAGGGGACTCTTCACCCATGGGAAATTGCCGTTTAATTTCTTGATACGGGAGATTACTTAGTTACCCTCCTGTTGCCTTCTTTTGTTTCTTGATATTTTAAGCTTAATTCTGTTGTGATCTGAGAATATATTTGGTAAGATTTTTATTCTCTTAAATTTATTAAGCTGGGGTTAATGGCTCAGCATGGCATGTCCTAGTAAGTGCCATGTGTGTGTTTGAGAAAAATGTGCATTCCAGTGTTGTGGGATAGTGAATACTGCAAACTTCAACTAAATCAAAGTGATTGATAATGCAGTTCTGGTCATCTGTGTCCTTACTGATTTTCTACCTGCTTTGTTGTTCAATTGCTAACAGGCGCTTCCTAAGAAGCTTATTGTTTCCGGCTATAACAATACATTGGTCTCTCTCTTCTTTCGGTTTTGTCCGTTTCTGCCTCATGCATCTATTTTTAGGTGCCTACCCATTTGGGTTGTTCCCTCTTGGTGGAGAACTACATGAATCGTTGATCATTAGGTAGGGCCCACTTCACCCAGTGATGTTCCTCGTGCTGCCCTGCTTCTTTAGATTAGTGTCAATGGTCTATCTTTCTCTGTTCCTTTGTTTCTAACCTGTCTGACTGTATTTGTTGCAAGCATGTGGTTTGGGTCTTGATCTTTTAAACCAGTCTGAAAATCTCTTTTAAACTGTTATATTTAGACCATTCCAGTAAAAGGATAGGTAAGCTGCATGGTAGACATTTGTATGTTTTAAAAAACTAAAATAATTGTATTGATGTGAAGTATTATCATTTTTTCAACTGTGAAAGTAATCAATTAGCAAAAAAAAAAAAAAAAAGTAACTGTGGGTATAGTTATCCTGTGACTTTTAGCCTGACCCTTCAAGCACCCAGTGTGGGGTCCTGCTGTAATGGTCTTTGTCTTCTTAGACATGGCAGACCACACTCGGACCTCAAGGAACACGAACTTGCAGCTCCTTGTGTCCCGTGCTCGTCATCTCAGGCTCCTGTTGGGCGAGCTCCGCAGCTTCCCTCAACTTTAGCTCCTCGCTTTCCAGGGAGAGACGTTTTCTGGCCATACTCTGTAAGCTGTAGGATCACACACAAGCCAGACTTCTTCCTATCTACTATTTCTTGCTTTATTTCAGTTTGATTCATGAAATTGTGTTATATTTGCCTTTCACATTTAGGTCCCATTTTCTCAAATAAAATGCTGAATGGCTGGCGTCCGTGTGCGCGCTTGTCTCAGCGTTTCAGCAGAGTGAGCGGTTGACCTGCTCTGCAGTTCAGATGGTCTCTCTAAGCTTCCGACCTGCTCTGCAGTTCAGATGGTCTCTCTAAGCTTCCGGATTGTTTTCCTTCCACCTGAACATTTCCCTTCAATATCACTGTTTTAGTGCCGTTCTAACAGTGAGAAAATCTATCAGTTTTGTTTTGCTTGAATATAATACAGCTTTCTTTCATTTTTGAAGGATATTTTGCTGAATGGAGAGTCCTTGAAATTATTTTTCTTTTACATTTTAGTATAAAATTCCATTGTCTCCTGGATTTTTCTTTCTTTTTTTTTTTTGATAACTCAGCAGTTACTCACACTGTTGCTCCTGTGGAATTAATCTGCTTTATCCTTAATAATCTTTAAGATTCTCTTGTTTATTTTTTCTTGGGAATGTTGATACTTATTGGGTATTGTGTTTCATGAATCTGTGGCTGATATTTTATAAATTTTGGAAAATTTTCAATAGCTATCACATTATACATTGTGTCTGCCTCCTACTTTAAACTGTTTTAGACTAAAACTGCTTGTATTAATTTTTTTCACATTCTCCTTATATAGAATATATATACACATATATATTTCACCCTTTTGATTATCATGTCTTTTCATTCTTCTTTGTGTCTAAGCTTCAATCTGGTATTTTTGTTTGTTCCTCCTTGCTGTAATTTATTTTTGTTCAAATAATATACTTGATATTTCAGAGAAACTTTAGGTTTACACAAACATGGACCAGAATATACAAGGAGAGCTAGAGGTTGGCTCCCCATCTGTCCACAGTTTCCCCTATGATTGACATCTTGCTCTGGTGTGATACATTCGTTATGAACGAACACTGATAACTATTACTAACTGAAGGCCACAGTTTGCATTAGGGCTTGTTCTTGGTGTTGAACAGTCCTGCAGGTTTTGACATGTGCACTGTTAAATATCTGTCCACCGTTATGATGTTATGACATGGTTCATTGCCCCAAGCCCCTTTGGTCTCCTGTTTGTCTCTATGTGGCTGGGTCACATGGTAGGACTGTATTTTGTTTTGTAAGGGCAGGCACCGGTGGGCCGCCGGTCCCATATACTGGAGGTGGCGAGTTCAAACCCAGACCCGGCCAAAAAAAAAAAAAAAAATGGAAAAGAGACTGCCAAAGTGTCTTTGAACGTGCCTGTAGCATCTTGCACACCCACTGGCAGTGAAGGAGAGGTCCTTTCCATCTGCACATTTGCCAACATGTGATGCAACCAGTGTTTGGGGTTTTAATCCTTCTAGTAACTGTTGGTGTCTCCAAGTTGCTTTTGTAGGCTGGTACCTGATGAAGCATGAATGGAGAATCTCTTCGTGGCCGTACTTCCCATCTGCAGATCCTTCTTCCGTGAGGTTCATCCCTTTGCTCACTTTTTGATTGATTTTTTGTGTGTCATTTTATTATCACTGAGTTTTTGTTGCTTTATAATTAGGACATCAGTCTCTTATCAGATACGTGTCTTACAAATATTTTCTCCAATCTATGACTTCTATTTTTATTGCCTTAGCACTATTTTCTGAATAGAAGATGCTATACATTTTAATTACATTTTTTTTCTTGAATGGATCATACCTTTTTTGTTATATCTAAAATGTCTCCCCTTTGCTAAACTCAAAGTCCTCTTGATTTTTTATGTTATCATATAGAAAATTTACAGTTTTGCATTTTGCCTTGAGGTCAATGATCCATTTTGAATTAATTTTTGTGAAATGCATAAGGTCTGTGTCTAAATTCTTTGTGTATTTGGTTGTTTTAGCCCCATTTATTGAAATGATCACACTTTCTGCACTGGACTGTCTGGCTCTGCTCTTTGTTCTTCCCCTGGCTACCTGGGATCTTCTGCCTTTCCACTTAAGGTTCAGTCAGTTTGTCGGCATCTGCAGAGTAACATGCTGTGATTTTTATCAGGACTGCCTTAAATCCATAGATCAAGTTGGGAAGAGCTGATATCTTGACAATGTTGCGTCTTCTCATCCATGAAGTTGGGATATATCTCTCCTTACTTAAATCTTTTTTGACTTCTTACAATGGAATTGTGTAGTTTTCCACATATAGATTTTGTATATATTTTGTCAGCTTTCTACTTAAGTATTTCTTTCATAGTAAATCATATTGGGTTTTAATAGCAAATACAATTTTGATTTCTGCCGTATAGGAAATCAGTGGACCTATGTATGTTAACTATGTATCCTGAAATCATCATTTCCATGATTTGTTGTTGGTGGTGTAAGGTCTTTGACGTTTTCTGCACAGACAGTGCTCCCATCTGCAAGCAATGACTGTTTCATTTATTCCTTCCTGATTTGTAGAAGTTGTATTTTTATTTCTATGTGGTCTACTATTTTGGATTTAATTAAACATATTATATGATTTGGCTGTTTGTGCTCTCTGTGCATATCATTTATATTTTTATTTTTTTAATATCTTAATGAATTCCCTAAAGTTTCCAACATATGTTTATGACTTACCCAAATCTACCTTCAAATAACCCTCTGCCACATCACAGTCAGAGCAACGTCTTAAACAGAGCATTCCCAACTCCTCCTACCCATCCCTTTAACGTTACAATCGTTGATTTCACTTACCCATAACTATAATTATCAAAGGCTTTGTTTCTATTATAATTTGAAATAAATTTATCTATAGAGCAATTAAAAATAAGAAAAATAAGATGTTTTTCTTCACCTTCATTTATTCCTTCTTTATGCTGTTCATTGCATTAAACTTTCTGACCTATCTTATTTTCCTTCTTTCTGAAGAATTCCTTTCAATATTTCTTGCTGTTCAATCAGTGACATATTCTCCTATTTATTATTTGAGAATTTATTATTTCTCTTTTGCTTTAGAAGTTATATTTCTAAATTTCACTAAGGACAGAATTCAAGGTTAGCAGCCTTTTTTTTTTTTTTTTTACTTTTGACACTAAACGTTTCTATGTTCTGTTTGTTTATATGATTTCTAGAAAAGGTCCAACAAGTTCTTCACTTTGCTCCTCTGTGTGAATAGCATTTACCATTCTGGCTCCTTTCAACACACTGTCCTTGTCTTCATTGCTCTGCAGTTTAACACGACATGCCCACCTGTGGGTTTTTAGTTATTTTCCCACTTCGTATTCTCAGTTTCCTATATCTGAAGTTTGATATCTGTACGTTTTTTAATGTTCTCATCCCTTAATACTTCAAGTATTTATCCTTGTCCATTTTTCTTGCTTTTGTTTTCTTCTAGTATTTCACATCCTTGCCCATAGCTTATGCCTTTTATAATTGTCCTTAGTTCTTGGTGTTTTTGTTTCATTTTTTATTAAAACACATTTCATTATTTCACTTTGCCCTTCAGTTTGGAATATTTCAGGCTCATTGATTCTTTCCTTAGTCAAGTCTACTGATAAACCCATCAAGGGCCTTCTACTTTTCTCTTAAAGTGGAATGGCTTATTTTCAAAGTGTTACTTCTCTCTTCCTCCTGCTAGAAGCATAAGAGGATTTTTCTGTGTTTTTCATGATAAGAAGCTTTTGGATTCTGGTAGGCAAAACGTACAGATGTAGCCCCCACAGCAAATTGCCCCTCCCAAGTTAATCCTTCTGGAGCCGTCAACAGTCCACCAGCTCCAGTTTGCATTTGCCATTAGAGATGCCTTCAGCTGAAGGACACCGCTCCTGGGCTTCTGCCCAAGACGCTGGGATTCCTGGGATCCTTCTCTCTTCACATCTCATAGTAGCAATTAGCTCTGTGATATCAATGATTTAATGGCTCTAAGAAGATTTGGTGATTTTCAGGATTTTTTTCTTGTTACTAGGACATGACTTTTGAACTTTTATGTGGTGGGCCAGAAACTGGAAATTACAATAACCTATTTCTAACACTAGTAAGTTCATATTTTAATTATAGAATTTTAATTTTATTAATTTTTCACCATTCCCTTACTGTTTTAAATCCTTGAGTTTATTACTTATCATTGCAATTTAAAGTGCATTTCCACTAACTTGGTTTCCTTGATTCCTTCTTATTCTATTTCTGTTGCCAGTTTTTTTCTTAATAGTCTTCCCTCCCTTTTTTTCTTTTTCCCTCTTTTACCCCTTTTAAAATTTTAATTGATTTAGAGGCATGAGTTGTATGACTTGAATTCCGTTGTGTGTGTGTGTACATATTTGTATATATACATATCTGTGTTGTCTCTATATATTGTAGTGTATATATTTATATCAGTGAGTGTATATGTGTGCGTATAAACATACTATTTACATATGATACACACATACATTGCAGTGGTAAAGTCTGGGCTTTTAGCTTACCATCAAGGTTAGCCTGGTCACATTGTAATCACCCCATAGATACTTTTGCATACTTTTTTTGCTTGTTTGCTTAAATTGAATTACAGATGCAGTATTTTAAAATGATAAGGATATGCTGCAGAGGAGACTGCTTTGTGGGTGCTTGTTCATGCCCCTTGTAGGCAGCCAGGGCAGGAGCAGACTTGGCTTTCTCGGGGTTGCAGTGCGGTGTCCACAGGTCAGTGCTTCTTAGGACCTGTCCGTTTCTAAACCAGCCTTTATTTGCAAGACACCATTGTTTAAGTTTCTAACTTAAGCCTTTGATATTTAGCACTGTGGCTTCTCCCGGGCAGGTCCTAAGCACAATTTGTTTATCTTAACAAAGCGCTAGGACTTAGAAACCCGTCTTGAATTTTTTGCTCCCTTCACCTCAAGCAGAAAAGTGTTGTGAATTCTGAGCCTCTTTGCTCTGATTCTACCTCACTTTGTGGGTCATGCTGCCATGAGTTCACATTATTTTGGGAACTCTTCATTTTCCCCAAACTGAAGGTTTTCCTGTTTTACTTAATTCTTAATACACAAAAATATAACTTTTCTTTCTCAGTGGAAACTTCAGTCAGAAATATCTGGTCCATTTCTGCCAATAGCTGACTTCCAGTTAATAAATATTAGTTATGTTGTGGGGCGAGATAAGAACCACCAACACAAATTAGAATTTCAAAAAGAAGTCTTTTATTAACTGCAGGGCTGTCTCAGCAAGGTCTAAAGCAGACTAAGTGAGAGATCATTGAGGGGTATGAAGTTGGGGTTTTTCTAGTCTGTAAGTTTGCAAAGGGCCAAACAGGCGGGCTGAAAGTTAGCAGTTAGAAGCAAAAGAAAGTTGGCAAAAGAAGCAAAAAGTGACGTCTGAAGTTGGGGTTTTTCTAGTCTGAAAGGGCCAAACAGGTGGGCCGAAAGTTAGCAATTAGAAGCAAAAAGAAAGTTGGCAAAAGAAGCAAAAAGTGAGCACAGGATCACGAAGACCCCTTTTACAGAAACGAACCTTGCAATTTAGCAGTTTAGTCAATAGGTAACATAAACAGCAGTTAGATAACAATAAGATAACATAATGGGGGGGGGAGGAGGAGCAAGAGTGCCACAGAAGCTCCCGTCCAGAGGGAAGGATAAAGTCCAGAAAATACCCAACAAAGTTGAAGACTAGGAGCCCAGCCGAGAGAGAAGAGTGATATCTGTAGGTAAACTCTGCTGAGTCAAGTTGCAACTCCTAGAAAGCAATCTACAGGTACATAATACATCCCTAAGGAAGGATATCTATCCCCTTCCCCAAGAAAGGTGTGTTTTTTCTCTTTGTTTGCTCCTGTGAGTTTTCTACAGGCAAGCAGGTGAACTGTCTCACCCCACCTGTGAGAGCTACAGAAACAGGGGTCTATGCCCCTAGAGGGACCCTGCTGAGCCTCCAAACACCCTCTAGCCAGGCAGAAAAATTGAACTAACGCTTTGCAACCATTTTGAATTCCCAGCCCACCCTTCCCCCCTTTCCTGCAGAGACAGTGAGAGGAGGCCCAAGAGTAGTGTCCCCTCACTCAGGGGACCAAGTATCCCGTCCTGGCCCTGCAGCTGGAGAACTGCTAGAGCTCCATGTTCCCCATGGCGGCCACTCGGCCACCACCCCCAGGGCACCCCAGCGGGGTGCATTGAGGACTGTTCTACCTGTGCATCCCCGCCGGCTGCCACTGCTTGGCCCCTGCCCAGGGCACCAGAGCAGGGTGCACCGAGGACTGTTCAAGCCATGGCTGCTGCCACTTGGCAGCCACCCCAGGGCACCCAAGGGAGGCATGCACAGGACTGTTTGACCTCCATGGCCACTGTGTAGCTGCTATGGCTCGGCTGCCAACCCCGGTCACCTGATCCAGGCACGCAGAGGACTGTTTAAAGCGCAGGTTCCCCTAGGCTGCTTCTGCTTGGCTGCAGCCCTCTGGGCACCTGAGCAGCCACAGGACTGTTTGACCCATGCATCCCCCGCGTAGCTGCCACTTAGTGGACACCCTGGGCACCTGTGTGACAGAGGACTGTTTGACCAGCAGCTAACACAGCTTAGCCACCGCCCCCGGGCACCAGAGCAGGGCACCCCTAGGAATTTTTGACCCACTGGGTCACAGTCCCTGGGCACCTGAGCAGGGTGCACCCAGGACTGATTGAAGCTTGTGTCCCCCATGCAGCTACCATCTCTTGGCTGCCGCCCTGGGGTACCCGAGCAGGGTGCACAGAGGACTGCATGACCTGCAAGGCTGCCGCTGATTGGCAGCCACACCAGGGAACCCCAGAGGGGCATTCCCAGCATTGTTTGACCTGTGCATCCCCATGAGGCTGCCACCCCCACACACCTGAGCCAGGTGTCCTAGGATGGTGTGACCTGTGAATCCCCCGTGCAACTGCCACAGCTTCACGGCCACCCCCAGGCACCCAAGTCACCAAGGACTGTTTGACTCCCATGGCTGCCACCCCTTGGCACCCCAATGGGGCACACTGAAGATTGTTTGACCTGCGCATCCCCTGTGCAGCTGCTGCAGCTAAGCCACTGTCCCCAACACCTGAGTGGGATGCCCAAGGACTGATCTACCCATGTGTTCCTGGCTCCCCAGGCCCAGTGACCTGAGAAATGTGAGAGGACAGTCAGTTGAGAGGGAACCACACAGGCATGGTGGTACCCAGAGGTGAAGAGCAACAGCCCAGCAGCTAGAACAATAAGACTCACACCCTGGAGGCTTTTCTGGACAGACATGCGATATCTCTCCTGGCAACCATCCTCACCAGTGGCAGCCATAGTTTGGACTGTTTGGGGACCATCTCAAAATGGTGCAAATTCACCATGGGGCAAAATCAGCGGAAAAACTCTGGTAACCAGTATAACCAGAGTACATCAAGTCCCCCAAAGAAGGATGGGGCAGGAGCAATTGAAGATCCCATCCACAAGCAAATGGCTGAGATGACAGAAATTGAGTTCAGAATCTGGATAGCAAATAAGATTAACAGATTGGAGGAAAGGAGGGAATTAGAATTTCAGGAAATTATTCAAAAGATGTTTCAAGAATTCAACAATTTTAAAGATAAAACCACAGACTTTGAAACATTGAGGCAAGAGTCTGCAGCCATCAAAGAGCTGCAAAATTTGGTAGAATCTCTTGCTAACAGAGTGGGACAGGCAGAAGAAAGGATCTCTGACATTGAAGACAAAGCATTTGAACATGCCCAAGCACTCAAAAATTATGAAAAATGGAAAGCAAAAACTGATCATTCTCTCAGAGAGCTCAGAGATAATTCAAAGAAAACTAATATTCACCTTGTAGGAATCCCTGAAAGTGATGAAATTGCTTCACAAAACACAGAGGCTCTTCTTCATGAAATTAGGAAAGAGAACTTTCCAGACATGCCAAGAGACTCTGTAATTCAGATAACAGACAGTTTCAGAACCTCAGCACAACTCAATCCAAACAAGACATCCCACAGGCACATAATAATTATACTCACTAAAGTTAATAGGAAAGAGAAAATTCTGAAAGCAGTTAGATGTAAGAAAATCATAACCTACAAGGGAAAGAGTATTAGAATGACTGCAGATCTCTCTGCTGAAACCTCTCAGGCTAGAAGAGGATGGTCATTGACTTTTAATCTACTAAAACAAAATAACTTTCAACCCAGGATCCTGTATCCAGCAAACTGAGTTTCATCTATGAAGGAGAAATTAAATACTTTAATGACATTCACATGTTGAAGAAATTTGCCATAAGTAAACCAGTTCTACAGGACATTCTCAAACCTATCCTCCATAATGACCAGTGCAATCCTCCACCACAAAAGTAAACTCAGTCAGAAACTTTTGATCAAATTCCAACTTCCACAGTGGAGAAAGGATTAAAAATGTCTACTGGACTTTTGAGCAACTCGATGCCCAAAATATTACCAGGCTTATCAATAATTTCAATCAATATGAGTGGCTTAAATTGTCCTCTAAAGAGGCACAGATTGGCTGCTTGAATACAGAAACTCAAACCGGACATCTGTAGGATTCAAGAATCCCATCTTACTTTAAAAGATAAATATAGACTCAGGGTGAAGGGATGGTCATCTATATTCCAGGCAAAAGGAAAGTAGAAAAAAGCAGGTGTTGCAATTTTATTCACAGATACAATTGCGTTTAAATCAACAAAAGTAAGCAAGGATAAGGATGGCCATTTTATATTTGTTAAGGGTAATACTCAATATGACGAGATCTCAATTATCAATATCTATGCACCCAACCAGAATGTACCTCAGTTTATAAGAGATACTCTAACAGGCATGAGCAACTTGATCTCTCCCAGTTCCATCATAGTCAGAGATTTTAACACTTCTTTGGCAGTGTTGGACAGATCCTCCAATAAGAAACTTAGTAAAGAAATTTTAGATTTAAATTTAACTATTCAACTTTTGGACCTAACAGACATCTACAGAACATTTCATCCTAACAAAACTGAATACACATTTTTCTCATCAGTCCATGGAAAATACTCCAAAATTGACCACATCTTAGGTCATATGTCTAACCTCAGTAAATTTTTATTTTATTTTATTTTATTTTTTTGAGACAGACCCTCAAGCTGTCCCCCTGGGTAGAGTGTCCTGGCCTCACAGCTCACAGCAACCTCCAACTCCTGGGCTCAAGTAAGTCTCTTGCCTCAGGCTCCCAAGTAGCTGGGACCACAGGCATCCGCCACAACACTCAGCTATTTTTTGGTTGCAACCATTGTTGTTTGGCGGGCCAGGGCTGGATTCGAACCCGCCACTTTAGGTGTATGTGGCTGGCACCTTAGCCACTTGAGCCACAGGCACCAAGCCTAACCTCAGTAAATTTAAAAGAATAGAAATTATTCCATGCATCTTCTCAGACCATCATGGAATAAAAATTGAACTCAGTAACAACAGGAATTTGTAGTCTCATACAAAAACATGGAAACTAAATAACCTTACGCTGAATGACAGATAGGCAGAGACAAGATCAAGAAGGAAATCACTAAATCTTTAGAACAAAATGATCATGAAGATACAAGTTATCAGAACCTCTGGGATACCACAAAGGCAGTCCTAAGAGGGAAATTCATAGCATTGCAAGCCTTCCTCAAGAGAATGGGAAGAGAGGAAGTTAATAACTTAATGGGATATCTCAAGCAACTGGAAAAGGAAGAACATTCCAATCCCAAATCTAGCAGAAGAAAGGAAATAACCAAAATTAGAGCAGAATTAAATAAAATTGAAAACAAGAATTATACAAC